>JAKRSK010007079.1:1935000-1991678 GCA_029891615.1 Natrix natrix natrix | reverse complement strand
GAGGTGAGGGAACCCTCTCAACACACCCTACCCACAACCCCCCCCCTTGTCCCCCCCATCAACCCGACCCCTAACCCACAACACCACCCCCCTCCACCCTCGCATTCCAGAAAATCCTCGTGTTACCCATCAGTAGACCCCCATGTCTAGGCTCCCAAAAGCCACCGAACCACATTCAACCTGCAGTCAACCCACTCTCGTATTTCGCAACACACCCTCACCCCCGAACATCCTTTGGATTTGGCTAATTTGCACTTCAAAGCAAAGTCGATAGTTCTTGCTATCTACATTCAATTGGGGATATTTCCATTTTCATAGCATCTCATTGCTATGGAGAGAGGATGGAGGAAAAACTCTTCTCATTTGTAAATGCTTACATTGGGAGAACCAGAGTGGAATCATAAAAGAAAAAAAATGACTGGCATTGCAAAGATACAAGATTCACAAGAAGCTAGAAGAAGCTAAGCAGTGAGTAGTAACTGATTGATGGGGTTTGAGAGGGTGACACAGAGATGAGGAGGTCAACCTCTTCTCCAAAGCACCTGAAGGCAGGACAAGAAGCAACGAATGGAAACTAATCAAGGAGAGAAGCAACCTAGAACTAAGGGGAAATTTCCTAATGGTTAGAACAATTAACCAATGGAACAGCTTGCCTCCAGAAACGGTGGGTGCTCCATAACTGGAGGTTTTAAAGAAGAATGTGTAGAATCTTTTGTCTGAAATGATGTAGGGTTACCCACTTGAGCAAGCGGTTGGATTAGAAGATCTCCAAGGTCTCCAAGAAAGGTAGCTAGATAGCTAGCAGATGGATAAATAGATAGATAGATAGATAGATGATGATGATGATGATAGATAGATAGATAGATAGATAGATAGATAGATAGATAGATACAGTAGATAGATAGATAGAAACACAGATAGACACAGACAGACAGATATAGATAGATAAATGAGAGTAGAAGAAAGAAAAGAAAAAGAAAGAAAGAAAGAAAGAAAGAAAGAAAGAAAGAAAGAAAGAAAGAAAGAAGAAAGAAAGAAAGAAAGAAAGAAAGAAAGAGACAATGAGTCTTTTAAGAAGAGACTGGATAACCTCTTGTCTGAAATGCTCAGACACGGGGTTGGACTAGAAGACCTCTGAGGTCCCTTCCAACTCTATTATTCTATATTCTAATTCAAATCCAGAGTTTCTGGGACAACATCCTGAGCAACATGATAGTTCTCCCCTGAACTTACTCCAACGGTCACTGGAGAAATGGAGGAAAAGACTATATCTGATCTTTTGAGCATGTTAAGACAGTGGAGAGTCTTGGTGGTTAAAGGCTATTTTAGGGAAGGGGTGGCATTCTTTATTTGTGGGGAGAGAAAAACAGTCCCAAGTGCATCTAATACCTTTTGGCTAACCTATCTCCCAGCCCTTCTTTTGCAGAGAAGTAAACAATATCCCATTAGGTCTCTGTGATGGCATTTATGAGTATCCAAGCACCTGTGTCCCATTATGCTTAGAGTGTCTAACCACATTTTATTTTTGGAGTACCCAAAGACACAAATGAGACACACCTGCTTGCAAAGTTCAGCAGAGATGGGAATCTGTTCAAATTGTGCCAATTTCAGGCCAATAGAGGAGGAGGAGGAGCAGGAGGAGGAGGAGAGAAGGAGGAGGAGAGGAGGAGGAGGAGGAGGAGGAGGAAAGGAAGGATGGGAGGAAGGGAGGGATGAAGAGGGTGGGAGGGATAGAGAGAGAAAGAAGGGGAGAGAGGGAAGGAGAGGAAAAGGAGAGAGGGAGGAAGAGGCAGGAAGGGAAGCAGGGAATTTGGAAGGAAGATAGGAAGAAGTAAAGAAAGGAAGAAGATGAAAAAGAGAGATTGAGAAGGAAGGTGGATAGAGGGAAGGAAAGAAGGGAAAGAAGAGGAGGAGGGAGGGAGGGAGGAAGGGAGAGTAAGAAAGAAGGAGGGAAGGAGGGAAAGGGAGAGTAAGAAAGAGGGAAAGAAGGAGGAATGGAGACAGGAAGGAGGAGGGGAGGGAGGGAAGGAGAGGAAAAGGGGAGAGTGAGAAAGAGGGAGGAAGGGAAGCAGGGAATTGAGAAGGAAGATAGTAAAGAAGAAGTAAACGAAGGAAATTAGGAAGGAAGGAAGGAGAAAAAAAGATTGAGAAGGAAGAAAGGTGGATAGAGGGAAGGAAAGAAGGGAGGGAGGAAGGAAGGAAGGAAGGAAGGAAGGAAGGAAGGAAAGAAGGAAGGAAGGAAGGAAGGAAGGAAGGAAGGAAGGAAGGAAGGAAGGAAGGAAGAAAGGAAGGAAGGAAGGACGGACCATAAGCTGTCAGTGTATTTCTCGGTGGTTTTTATTTGCATTCATATACATTTAATTAAGCCACCCACCCCACTTCTTGTTTTCAGATCAAATCCTCTATGTTTTTCTGCCCCGGGTGGGCTCTTGCTCTGGGCCTCCACATTTCATCGGTTTGCTGGTTTGCAATTTCATGACCTGCTTGTTTGTTTGCATGAAAAAAGAAGGGGAAGGGGAACAATACAGCATGGAAGATTTAAAATAACCCACAGAATGCAAGTGGTCTGAACTGAAAAAGTTCACTCAAAATATTTTGAGAAGGCAGACGCAGCGCAAGTACATGGGGCTTGTTAATGAAGATCACATATGACGAGTAACATATGCGCATTTTTTGTAAGCATGGAAGAATTGGAAATGAGCCCCATCATTTCTGGATCAAAATTTGGGGGTGACATCATTGCAACATTTGACTTGAACTTTATTTTCCCCATATTTTAGCATTACTCCTCTTCATTAGTGGCTTAACTTCTTTCCTCCCTTCCTCCCTCCCTCCCTCCCTCCCTCCCTCCCTCTTCCGTTCCCTCCCTCCTTCCTTCCTTCCTTTCTCTCATTCCTTTCCTTTCCTCCCTTCATCCTTCCCTCTATCCCTCATTTCCTCTCCCTTTCTTTCTTTCTTTCTTTCTTTCTTTCTTTCTTTCTTCTTTCTTTCTTTCTTTCTTCTTTCTTTCTTTCTTTCTTTCTTTCCTCTCATCTACCTCCTTTCCTTTCCTTTCTTTTCTTTTCCTTTCCTCCCTTTGTTGCTCCCTCTCTCCCTCTTTCCTTCCCTTTCTTCCTTTTTCCTCCCTCCCTCCCTCCCTCTTTCCTCCCCTACCCTCCTTTCATTTCTCTCAGTTTCCTTTCCTTTCCTCCCTTCATCCTTCTCTGTATCCCTCTTTTCATCTTCCCTTCTTTCCTTCTTTCTTTCCTTCCTTTCCCCTTTTTGTCCCTCCCTCTCTCCATATTTTCCTCTCCCCCTCCTTCTTTCTTTCCCTCTTTCCCTCCCTACCCCTCCCTCTCTTCTTCTTTCCTTCTATCACAACAATTCAATCATTTGAGCCATATTCCCCATCACCAAAGTCTTTGCAGAAATCCAAAATCCATCATGAAAGAGAAGAGAGACAAAAAAAAGAAGAAAAGATTTTGTTTGCAATTTGACCTTGCTTCTTCTTTTTTCATTCTTTCCATATTATACAAAGAGGGAGACATATTTTATTTTCATTGTTATTCACCACCCCTGAATTCCACAGGTGAACTGGGTGGCCATATAAAAATATAATACTGTAAATCATTAAATATAGAAAGACCACTTCTCCATGGAGTTATAATGACAATGTCTGCAGAAATCCTGCTCTTCACACTCCCTAAAAAAATATCCTGAATTTGCCAAAATTGAACCAAGGAAATTTTCCTGTTTATGTGTGAAAGTACAGTACCCATGACTATCTACACTTTATTGCAACACGATCAATAGAAGCAGGGGTGGGCTTCAAAAATTGCAGCAACAGGTTCTCTTACACTTTGCTGGGTGGGTGTGGCCATGGTGGGTGTGGCCTAGTCGGCCTCCTATATGACAGTGGGAGGCAGGGCGTATTCACCCTCCCCAGGCTCAAGAGGCTTTCCTTAAGCCTCTGGGAGGGCAAAAACTGCTTTCCCCAGGATCCAGAGGCCCTCTGAAGGTTGGAAACACGGGGTTCGCAAGGGTTCGGGCAATAGTAGGTAAGAAATGTTTTTACACATGCACAGAAGCAAAAAAACAACAACAAGATGAAACAAGATAGAACCGGTTCAGGGGCATGGCCAGCTAGGTTACCACCGACTCAATTGAACTGGCTCGAACCGGTAGGAACCCACCTCCGGAGAGGGGAAAACATGGGCCAACCGGAGGTTCTGGAAATCTGGAAGTCACAGTAGTTTTACCTACTGTGCATGTGTGCGTAGCCCCTCTGTGTGGGCCCTGCACTTACCTGGCATAATGATTGTGCCACATGGAGAGACCTGGGAGGGGAGGGGTGGGCATGGCCAGCCAGGGGTTGGATTTGGGGGTTCGCTGAACTGGTCAGAATCCTAGTTAGAGGATCGCCTGAACCCGTGCAAAGCCCCAGCACCCCATCCCCAAATAAAAGATAATATTTATATCTCAGGGATCACCTGTGGGGTCTTTGTTGCTCTCTCCTCACCTGGTTGTTTCTTTGCAGATGTTTCATTACCAAACTAGGTCACATCATCAGTGTTAGAAGGGAGTGGGGCTTGCTTTATGTTTATGTACCAGTGGCTTGTCAGTGTTTGGGGGGGGGGATTGTTCTTGCTGGTTTCCTGATTTGGCTGTTATTTTTCATTTTCTTTTTCTGACTTGGTAGAAACCAGGTGAGTGATAGCAGATGCTACGGATAACTGGGATTTCTGCATTTCCTAGGCCTGTGCAAATGAATCTTCTGGAAAAAGAAAATGCAACAATCTACATTTTTTGTTTGTCCTTTTCTCAACCCCTGAGCTTCAACCTGGACAATTTGTGAGCTGTGAAGGCTTGTAGTTGCTAGGAGAGGATGTCAAAGGCCAGATCTTTCTCCGTGCTGTAGTAGGGAAGCCAAAATATCCTCTTGCTTGTATGCTACTCCCTTCGGGACTATAGAAACTGCAGCTTATAACAGAAGATCTCAATCAGTTTGACCCTGTAAGAGAACCTCACAGTATGAGAATTATTAGCTATGTTAGCCACACTCTTCGGGCAAACCTTATTTCTCATGAAACATCCAGGGTGATGAATTATTTTTAATACCAAGGGACAGTGCCCACCATTGTACTTACATGCTGTAGGTCCCAAATCAGAGACTGCCGAAGGCGAGTTGCTGATCAACAAGGATTTGGCCATCCTGAGGGACATTTGAAAGGAAATCCAACAGAGCGATCACATTATTTGAGGAGAGTTGAAAGAATAAACACAAGGGAGTTTGAGAAAGTGGCTGCATACAATCTGTTCTGACCGAGGCTTCCTGAAAGCATGAGGCAAACTCCTTGTCCCGACAACAAATCCTTTTATTAATTGACTGTGAATTCCACTCAGTCACATCCAGCAAAGTCTTTCAAAGGAGGATTTACAGTCACAGACCTTATCTGGCTTGGAGAGTTGCCAAGCCAATATCTTCAAAACTTGGCAAGTAGTCAGGGAGAGTCATGAACCAATTTAGCGAACTAATTGTCTCCTGCAAACTCCACTCCTCTTTAATTTCCTTGGGAGGGCCATTCATCGTCCACCTGTGGCCGTACCCCCAAGTCGACCCCTGTTCTTTGGCTGTTCCCTTCGTCTGGCAACTCTGTGCATGTGCACACTGGGAACAAACTCCAGCTGTTTGTCTGCCTCACTAATGTCTGACTCTGAAGGCAGCTGATAACTGGCATATGGTTCTGGCTCCCTCTCTGCCTCCGACACAGAGCCCTCATCAGAGCCTTCCCCAGACTCCAGGACTGGCCTATATTCCTCTCCAACCTCCTCACTGTCTGAAACTGTTGCCAACTCTATTGGCAGGCCACAATATAATCCTTTCTTTCAGTGGATCTTGACCAAGTATATAATCTAATTGCTGCCTCTGTATTTTTTGACCGTGAGGGATACAATATCCACTTTTGGTCACTGTGTGTGTAGACTTTTATACTTTCCATTGAGATAGACCATTGCTCAGGGTCTACCACCATGGAGACAAGATACACTTCATTCCCCAATTTGGGATAACATACTACAGTTTTGCGATCTAGATCAGCAGCAATCATCATCATAGTTTGAAGGGACCTTGGATGTCTTCTAGTCCTCTGTTTAAGGAGGAGATCCTATGCCATTCAGACAAATGACTGCAATCACAATTACATTTTTACAGCTTTCCGCTATCGCTCTTCTTTTTTCTAATTTCTACTTTTCCATTCTACAGCCTATTGTTTTCATACATATACCTCCTTGTTCCATGATTATTATTTTTAGAATATATACAACATATATACAACATTTACATCTCTATTGATTTCTGAATATATACCCTCTCCTTTTGATATATTTTCTATTCACTCATTATGCATTAATTTTGTATCTCTTTTCAAGGCAATTATACCACCTACTCCATATCTTAAAGTACTGTTTCCTCTCTATCCCTTAGTTGCATTGTTAATTTATCCATTTCCACTCATTCTAGCACCTTTTTTAATGATCTCTGTGTTTGAGGGTACAGTCTCTTCTTAAAAGCCTCCAGTGATGGAGCACCCACGACATCTGAAGGAAAGTGGTTCTACTGGTTGATTCTTCTCACCCTCGGGAAATTTCTCCTTCATTCCAGGTTGAATGAAGGCATCATCAAACCTCCATTGTCACTTTCAGCAGTATGAAGATAGAAGGGAAGGAGAGCGATTGTGGATTTGAAGCAAATAGAGAGATATTTCCATCACTGTGATGTCAGCTACCTTTGTCAGGGTTCCTCCCACCCCCACCCCTTTCTAGTTGGATTGGGAAGAGACAATTCTCAGAAACCAGCCTCCTTGATTTCTGAGTGATCTTCTGAATTGTCCAGATATTTGAATTGCTCCAACATAACTGGGATTCAAAAAAAGGATTAAAATTTGGTTCTTCAACAAAAGTGTGAGGGGACAGTTCCTTCTAAGAAAGTGTATAAATTCCATTTGTACTTATAGGTTCTTGGTACTGGAAAGTTTCTCCTCCTCCTCCTTCTCATTTTCCTCCTTCCCTTCCTCTTCCTCTTCCTCCTTCTCCTACTCTTCCTCTTCCTCCTCCTCCTCTTCTTTTTGTATCACTTTCTCCTCCTCCCCTTCCTCCTTCATTCTCCTCCTTCTCATTTTCCTCCTTCCCCTTTTCTTCCTTCTCTTCCTCTTCCTTCTCATCTTATTCTTCCTCCTCTTCCTCTTCTTCTTGTTCCACTTTCTCTTCCTCCTGCCCTTTCTTCTCATTCTCCTCCTCCTCATTTTCCTTCTTCCCCTCATCTTCATCTTCCTTCTCTTCCTCTTCTTCTTGTTCCACTTTCTCCTCCTCATTCTCCTTCTCCTTATTTTCCTTCTTCCCCTCCTCTTCCTTCTCTTCCTCCTCTTCCTCCTCCTCCTCCTCCTCCTCCTCCTTCTTCTTCTCCTTCTTCTTCTCCTTCTCCTCCTCCTCCTCCTCCTCCTCCTCCTCCTCCTTCTTCTTCTTCTTCTTCTCCTCCTCTTCCTCCTCCTCCTCCTCCTCCTCCTCCTCCTCCTCCTCCTCCTCCTCCTCCTCCTCTTCTCCTTCTTCTTATTTCTTCTCCTTCTTCTTCTTCTCCTCCTCCTCCTCCTCCTTCTCCTTCTCCTTCTTCTCCTTCTCCTCCTCTTCCTCCTCCTCCTCCTCCTCCTCCTCCTCCTCCTCCTCCTCCTCCTTCTTCTTCTTCTTCTTCTTCTCCTCCTCCTCTTCCTCCTCCTCCTCCTCCTCCTCCTCCTCCTCCTCCTCCTCCTCCTCCTCCTCCTCCTCTTCTTCTCCTTCTTCTTCTTCTCCTTCTTCTTATTTCTTCTCCTTCTTCTTCTTCTTCTCCTCCTCCTCCTCCTCCTTCTCCTTCTCCTTCTTCTCCTTCTCCTCCTCTCCCTCCTCCTCCTCCTCCTCCTCCTCCTCCTCCTCCTCCTCCTCCTCCTCCTCCTCCTCCTCCTCCTCCTCCTCCTCCTCCTCCTCCTCCTCCTCCTCCTCCTCCTCCTCCTCCTCCTCTTCTTCTTCTTCTTCTTCTTCTTCTTCTTCTTCTTCTTCTTCTTCTTCTTCTTCTTCTTCTTCTTCCATTTTCTCCTCCTCTTCCTTTCCTTCCTCCTCATTCTCCTCCTCCTCTCTGTCTCCTCCTCCAGAAAACTATAAAAAATGAGAGATAAAATATAGATAGCAAGTCTAAAAAAGTAAAATACAAATAGTGAGATACAAACAAGAGATTTAAAATGTTGTAGCGATTAGAGTTTTCCAATATATCATTAATTCATTTCCCAGGTGGGCCTTTCCATTCCAACCTTAATCAGGTCTATCTCTACTTAACTTCCAAGATCCATCAAGGTCAGCTAAGTAATGTAACCCAATTCAACTTCTTCGCATATGTTCACTCTTTATTTTCTTTCCTAAAACTCTGTGTGAGTTTCAAATAGAAAGAAAATGTGGTTCCTTTCTCCGGGGAACGGCAACGCTATGCAAAATTCACATGTTTTCCAATAATTGCTGTGATGTAAGGTTGAAGGGAATATATATTTTGTGAACTTAGATGCTACAGGTGTATTGATTTTCGTTGGGGTGGGGGAAAAGATGGAAGAGGGTCAGTAAAAAAAGGAGAAATGCAGCAACTGTTAGAATAAAGTTATCACAAATGATCTGCCTTAAAAAAAAATCTCAGTGTTTTTCGTTCTGCTGTGAAAGATACACACCATTTTCCTTCCCATTTCTTCCACGCTTCATTGTCCATGCGTGGTTGGCTGGGAGGCAGAAGCAAATCTGCTTGTTAACTTTAGAAGAACAACCTTGAACAATGGCCCTCTATCAGCAGCCCAGGCATAAACTGCATAACCAACAAACAAGCAGTAAACAAACAAACAAACAAAAGACAAAGAAAAAGAAAAAGCATTCTTGTTGCCTACCACACTGTCAAACTTCCATTATTACCAGAGAGGACATCTATGGAGATTCTCCATCATCCAGGTCATGGTTGTCCCAAAAGTACTTTTCCAAAAGGCTACTAATGTTAGGGTTCTAAATACCATGCAGAATTAAATCATTGTCCAAGGCAAAAACATCCTTAAAGGTCCAATTTATTCTACAGGCAAGTTAGCACCTCTATGGAATTCCAACTCTGATTTGCATCCTGGAATTCCACCCAGTTGAAAGTTCATGATCTATCCCCACACCCACAAATCCATCACATGTTCCAATCATCATCTTCCACGCTGGCATCTACACCCCTCTGGTTCCGGTCAGGTGTCGAGGTGCGGAGACAAAAGATGACCTTGAGGTTCTATAAAAGAATGACAACAATACATTCCACAATCCTACTCCTTTCTATTCCCCCCTCCCAACTACTACACTAATGAAACAGCATAGAAAATTATAAGAAAGTGTGGCAGGCCAAAGATCCTAAAAAGAACATAACTACAGGCCTGACAACTAGACTTCCTTGTTTTTCTTTTCTTTTCTTGAAAACGTCTCATTTCTCACCCAAAACGTTTGTTGGATGCTGTTGTGGCCCACCAGCAGAGCTGGCAGCAGATTCAGACAGTGAGGAGGTTGGGGAGGAACATGGACAAGTCCTGGAGTCTGGGGAAGGCTCAGATGAGGGCTTTGCATCAAAGGCAGAGAGGGGGCCAAGGCCATCTGGTACTTATTTGCTGCTTCCAGCGCCTCCAGAGTCTGACATCAGCGAGGCAGAAGAACAGTGGGAGCCTGTTCCCAGCGTGCACATGTGCAGAGCTGCCAGAAGGCAAGAACAATTAAGAAAATAGGGACAATTAAGATTTGGGAGTAAGGCTTGGAGATGATTGGCCCCTCCCACAGGACATAAAAAAGGAGCGAACGGGAGGTGAGCTTTTTCAGGAAGCAATTAGTTCGTCTGGTTAGTTCAAGCTTTGAAAAGTTCTGTTTGACTCTGTGCTAAGTTTGGCCTTGATTTGATTTGATTTGATTTATTAGATTTGTTAGCCGCTCCCTCTCCACGAAGGGACTCAGGGCGGCATACAATAAGTAATAAACACATATTATACAATAAAACATTACACGGAGGAGGTATAAAAATCACACACAATCTTTACAATACATAGAAATAGTAAATAAGTTAAAATTAAAATACCCCACTAGAAAAATTACAAGTTTAAAAGATTGCCAGGAGGATTAAATGGAACTATGGTTGAGCCAGGCCGGCTAGTTGAAAAAGGTGAGTCTTGAGTTTTGAACGGAAGGAGCGGAGGTCGGTAGTAATCCTAATGTCGGGGGGGGGAGGTCATTCCAGAGGGCTGGGCCCATCACAGAGAAGGCCCTGCTCCTGGGCCTTGCTCTGCATTTGGCAGTTAGGCCTCTGGCAGCATTCCAAGGGAGATAAGGTGGGTGTTTATCAACATTCCCCTGTAAGACTGTGGCAACTCAAGCAGACATCTGTTGGAATCTTCACAGACTGTTTGTTAAGCCTTGTGGACAGTGAATGGCCATAATTGACAGCTGTATAAATAAAAGAGTGTTTGGGGACTAAGGTTGTGATTTATGCTTTCTCAGGAAGCCTAGGTCAGAACAGATGCAAAGCAAGATGCTTTCAAGGAAAAACAAACTAACAAGAAAGTTTGGTTGCGCTTCCACGGAGTATTCTTTATTCCCCTTTCCTTCCTTCCTTTTTTCTTTATTCTTTATTGGCCAAGTGTAATTGGACACACAAGGAATTTGTTTTTGGTGCATATGCCCTCAGTGTACATAAGGAGAATAAAATATTCATCATGATACAATACTTAGTGATAGTCGAGGTTAATAATAAGCTATCAAATCATACTAGGAAACAAATAAAAGCAATATAAATCGTAAAGATACAAGCAACAATGTTATAGTATAAGTAGAAAAGGAGAGAGATAATAGGAAAGATGAGAGGAATAATAGTAATGCAGCCTTAGTAAATAGTTTGACAGTATTGTGGGAATTGGTTGTTTAGCAGAGTGATGGCATTCAGGGAAAAACTGTTCTTGTGTCTAGTTGTTCTGGTGTGCAGGGCCCTAAAGTGTCGTTTTGAGTGTAGAAGTTGAAACAATTTATATCCAGGATGTGAGGGGTCTGTAGATATTTTCACAGACCTCTTTTTGTCTCATGTGGTATACAGGTCATCAATGAAAGGCAAATTGGTAGCAATTGTTTTTTTTTCCTGCAGTTCTAATTGTCCTCTGAAATCTGTATCTGTCTTGTTTGGTTGCAGAGCCAAAGCAGACAGTTATGACAGACTCAATCATTCCTCAGTAGACTAGAATCAGCAGCTTTATTTAATTTAGGGCTGAACTTTAGGGTCCTTACTATTGTCACTGAATTTGGATTGAGTAAATTCAAAAGATGAGATGAAGAGTTTTTGGAAGAATTGGTTTGAGAGACATTAGAAGAAATGTAGAAAAGGACCATTGAGGTCATGGAGGTTGACTTCCACTTAGCTCAGTGAAAACATCTAAATTAAAACATCTGAGATGGATGGATAACCAACCTCTTCTTGGATGTATCCATGGAAAGGGAGTCAACTACTGCTCTGCTTAATGGGTTGGAGTTCTTATTTTTCTTACTGTACTGACAGAAGAAAATATTTGTAGCTCAGGATTGAAGTGGTTTTTCTTGCAGATGTTTCAGCACCCAACTAGGAAATATCATCAATGCTAAAAGGAGGGAGGGAGGGAAGGAAGGAAGGATAGGAGGAAGGAAGGATAGAAGGATGGAAGGAAGGAAAAGAAGAAGAGGAGGAGGACTGTGGTTTCCTTGGTGCTCTTTGAACTTGGATAATATCATCAGTGCTAAAAGGAATGAATGAATGAATGAAGGAAGGAAGGAAGGAAGGAAGGAAGGAAGGAAGGAAGGAAAAGAAGAAGAGGAGGATTACTGTGGTGTCTTTGGTGCTCTTTGAGCTTGGTGGTTTTCTTGCAGATGTTTCAGCACCCAACTAGGAAACATCATCAGTGCTAGAAGGAGAGAGGGAGGGAGGGAAGGAAAGATAGAAGGAAGGAAGGATGGAAGGAAGGAAAAGAAGAAGAGGAGGAGGACTGTGGTTTCCTTGGTGCTCTTTGAACTTGTGGGTTATCTTGCAGATGTTTCAGTACCCAACTAGGATAATATCATCAGTGCTAAAAGGAAGGAAGGAAGGAAGGAAGGAAGGAAGGAAGGAAGGAAGGAAGGAAGGAAGGAAAAGAAGAGGAGGAAGAGGACTGTGGTTTTCTTGGTTCTCTCTGAGCTTGGTGGTTTTCTTGCAGATGTTTCAGCACCCAACTAGGAAACATCATCAGTGCTAGAAGGAGAGAGGGGGGAGGGAGGGAAGGATAGAAGAAAGGAAGGAAGGAAGGAAAAGAAAAGGAGGAGGAGGACTGTAGTGTCCTTGGTGCTCTCTGAGCTTAGGGGTTTTCTTTCAGATGTTTTAGTACTCAGCTAGGCAACATCATCAGTGATAACATGAGGATGGTAGCTATTTTTTAATGAAACATCTGCAAGAAAACCACCAAGCTCAGAGAGGAACAAGGACGTTGCTGTACTTACTGGAAGAGGTTTTTCTCAAACACTCACACACCTTCCTGCTACTTTTCCCCATTATTCTCTGTCCTAGTTGTGGAAATGAGGAAGAATTGATCCTGAGCTTCTTTTGCGTGACTGTCTTTCTGGTTTTGAAGCTTTCTGCTTTATCTTCCGACAGACACCTTTCCTCAAGGCTAAACAGGCTCCGCTACTTAAAATGACTGAGGGATGTCCAGAGCGTGGCCAGATTATATGAAACTCAAGAGGATTTTCAGCTTCAACAAACAGGGTTGAAGTTCTGCCTGTAAAGAGGGAAAGGAGCATCGGACGTCTCACGGAGCTGAAGAAGCTTCTTGGATGGGAAGCGAAACATCTTCGCAGAAAAATCAAGAAAGCCCAGCTGCCTCTTGAAATAAAGCACCTTTGGGACAACCGTGACCTGGATGACAGAGAATAGCCATAGCAATAGTACTTATATACTTATATAACACTTTGTAGTGCTTTTACAGACCTTTCTAAGTGGTTTTACAGAGTCAGCTCTTGCCCCCAACAACCTGGGTCCTCATTTTACCCACCTCAGAAGGATGGAAGGCTGAGTTGACCTTGAGCCTGGTGGCATTTGAACTACCAAACTACAGGCATCAGAATTAGCTGCAGTATTGCACTCTAACCACGGCACCACTATGGAAGAAGGAAGGAAGGAAGGAAGGAAGGAAGGAAGGAAGGAAGGAAGGAAGGAAGGAAGGAAGGAGGGAGGGAGGGAGGGAGGGAGGGAGGGAGGGAGGGAGGGAGGGAGGGAGGGAGGGAAGGAAGGAAGGAAGGAATAGCAATAGTACTTAGACTTATATACCACTTGACGGTGCTTTTGTCCATCTCCTCCCACTTATGACTGCAGGACTGTAGCTTTGTGGCTTGCATCCTTACTATTCATATTGATATTGATGGTTTCCTGATTGCTTATTTGTACCCTATGACTATCATTAAGTGTTAGACCTTATGATTCTTGACTAATATGTTTTGCCTTTTTATGTACACTGAGAGCATCTGCACCAAAGACAAATTCCTTATGTGTCCAATCATATTTGTCCAATGAAGAACTCTATTCTATTCTATTCTATTCTATTCTATTCTATTCTATTCTATTCCATTCCATTCCATTCCATTCCATTCCATTCTATTCTATTCTATTCTATTCTATTCTATTCTATAGAATGTATCTTGTCTTTTTATGTACACTGAGAGCATCTGCACCAAAGACAAATTCCTTATGTGTCCAATCATACTTGGCCAATAAAGAATTCTGTTCTGTTCTGTTCTGTTCTGTTCTATTCTACTCTACTCTACTCTACTCTACTCTACTCTACTCTACTCTACTCTACTCTACTCTATTCCATTCTAACAAATAATTCTATTTAAGCAGTGAAGGCTGAGCCAACCTTGAGCTGGTTGGGATTGAACTGCTAGCAGTTAGCCTGCAATCCTGCATTCTAGCCACTGTGCTATGATGGTAGATAGATAGATAGATAGATAGATAGATAGATAGATAGATAGATAGATAGATAGATAGATAGATAGATAGATAGACAGACAGACAGATGATAGATGGATGGATGGATGGATGGATGGATGGATGGATAAAGATAGATAGATAGAACAAGAACAAGAGCAGACTTAGACTTATTTACTGCTTCACAGCCCTCTCTAAGCAGATTACAGAGTCAGCATATTGACCCCCAACAATCTTGGTCCTCAATTTATTTTGAAATAAAATAGATACAAACCCCGCACTCTCGATTCTGTTTGGAATGGGATGAAGCATTAAGTCCTCTCTAAAATTATCATCTAATCAGGACAGCTATTTCAAGGCTCAGATTTTTTTTAAAAAAAGAGAGCTGAACTGGTGAACAGCAGCTAGCAGTCAGAGGAAGTAGCCTACACTACAGCACTCTAACCACTGCGCCGCCTTGCCTCATCTCCATGGACAAGAATCGGACAAGATAACCTCCATCAAGGAGGTGATCCAAGTCCAATACAGGTACTCCCTGACTTGCAAAGGTTCGTTTTATGACCTTTTGAAGCTACAACTGCACTGAACAAAAAGCAACCTATGACCGTTGCTTCACACTTACGGCCGTCGCAGCATCTCACTTGATCAAAATTCCGATGCAACTAACTCCCATCTCTCACTTTTGTGACCTTCTGACAAGCCAAGTCAACGGGGAAGGCAGACTCATTTAACAGCCATGTTACTCACTTAACAATGGCAGCAATTCACAAATACAGACAAAGAAAGCTACAACCTTCATTGTCATTTTCAGTTTTTTTGTTAGAAACTTTGCAGCATCCCCACAGTCGCGTGATCGAAATTCAGACACTCGGCAACTGACTCATATTTATGACTGTTGCCATGTCCTGGGGTCAGGCGATCCCCTTTTGCAATTTGCTGGCAAGCAGAGTCAATGGAGAAGCCAGAATCATTTAACGACCAGGTTACTAACTGAACAACTGCAGCAATTCACTTAACGACTGGGACAAGCAAGGCAGTAAAGACTCAACAAACGTCTCGTTCAACAACAGAAATTTTGGGCAGCATTCCAGTATTCGAGAGGCTTCCACAACTAATTCTACTAAGGTCAACTAATTTTCCAAAGTACCAGAGGGCAGGACAAGAAGCAATGGATGTAAAATAACCAACAAGGGAAGCAACATGAAACTAAAGCAGTGGTGGGAGACAACCGGTATGCCCTGGTACGTGAGCAGGGAGCACCAGGTACCATTTTGGTACGGTGCTCCGGAGGGCCCACCTGCCCACCCATCCCCCTTAACGGTATTTGAGCCATAAGGCACCTGCGTGATGCTCTGCTGAGCAGCTGGAACATCGCGGGTGGTAAGTATGCATCCTGCACACATGCATGTGGTGGATGCCCAGCCCCGTTGCACCATACCAGTTGCACTCACCATACCAGAACCCACCACTGAACTAAAGAGACATTTCCTAATGGTGAGAACAATCCATCAGTGGAACAGAACTTGCCTTCAGAAGTTGTTGGTGCTCTAACACTAAAGGCTTTCAAGAAGAGATTGGACAACCATTTGTCTGAAATGTTGTAGGGTCTCCTGCTTGAGTAGGAAATTAGACTAGAAGACCTTCGAGGTCTCTTCCAACTCTGTTATTTTATTATACTAGTGAGGCAAGGACTTTGCTTTGTTTCCATTCATTCTTTTCTTCACCAATGAAGAAGGAAAATGTCAGAAACGGCGTAGGGCAGGGATCAGCAGCTCACAGCTCTGGAGCCGCATGTGGCTCTTTCATCCCTCTGCTGCGGCTCCCTGTCACCAGTTGGCACCACAATTTTGAGAGGAGCTTCCGGTTTTGGGGGAAGAGGGAAATGGGGCGCACCAGGAGGAGACTCCATGGCAAGGGATGGGTTTTCCAAGCAGCCCCACAATTGATAGGGCTTTCGGTTAGGACAGGTGGAGGAAAAAGGATGCCGCGCTGAGAGGAGACTCTATAGTAAGGGAACTTCCGGTCGCCTCCAGAATTGAACAGGGGGCTTCCGGTTAGGACCTTTGTGGCTCTTTGAGTGTTTAAGGTTGCCGACCCCTGGTGTAGGGTCTCCTGCTTAAGGAGTAGATTAGATGACCTACAAGGTCCCTTCCAACTCTGTTATTCTGCTCTGTTGTAAAAACCTGACATGTTTGGAGCAAGCTGCAAGAGAAAAAACAGAGGATGGAAGTAAAGATTCTCTCTCTCTCTCTCTCTCTCTCTCTCTCTCTCTCTCTCTCTCTCTCTCTCTCCTTCTCTCTCTCTCTCTCTCTCTCTCTCTCTCTCTCTCTCTCTCTCTCTCTCTCTCTCTCTCTCCCCCCTATTGCTTCCCCTACTACATGGTTCTCATGCTTTTGCAAATGCCAGCTGCATTGTCCCTGATGGAAAGTCACCCTGCGTCATTGAATCCTGACGTGCTCCCTGACAGCAGAAAGGGACATGGCTGTTTGACATCTCAGGTTGCAAGGTTGCCAGGCCTGTAATCACTAGTTAAAATTGAATTTTGTACATTGCTCCCTGCCAACACAGTTCAGCTCCCAATAATTATTTGGATCATATTGCATCTGGATTTTATTTTCTCAGGAGAGAGATGGGACAGTGACTGGATGTACACTTCAAATGATGAGTTCATTGTAGAAGAAGGTGATACTTCTTCCTTCCCCTTCTCCTTCTCCCTCTCCCTCTCCTCCTTATTCTCCTCCTCTTCCTCCTCCTCCTCCTCCTCCTCCTCCTCCTCCTCCTCCTCCTCCTCCTCCTCCTCCTCCACCTCCTCCTCCTCCTTTTCCTCCTCCTCCTCCTTCCTCCTCCTCCTCTTCTTCTTCTTATTCTCCTGCTCCTCCTCCTCCTTCTGCTTCTTCTGCTTCCCCTTCTTTTCATCTGCATGCCTGCAGAGTCCTTGATACTCTCTGAACTTGTTTTCTTGTAGACGTTTCATTACCCAGCCAGATAACATCATTAGCGCCTACTTGTATAACGAAACATCTGCAGGAAAACCAGCTCAGGAGACCACCAAGGAACCCCCATAGTTCAACTCCAAGCTACAAATATCCTCTTCTATCGCCAAGGTTGAACTTCTATGCTCCAGTCTCAAGTTGCTTCTCACTGGGGAGGCTGCTCCTTTCGCCCAAGTTCACTAAGCAAAGTTATCATCGCTATTTTCCTCAGGGCATTTCTGGATGGAGTATCCATTCTATGCTGTTGCCTTGATATATGTCTGGTGCTTAAATAGTATTGACAATGACATTTAAAATACTATATCGCTCGTCCACAGCCAACTTTATCCTGGCGATACTGCCTTAGGAAATTCTTGCAGCTAACTTTGAAAGGGATGTAAACTTTTTAATCCCCCTTTTGCTTCCTGGGGTACATAAATATAGAAAGAAATGGTGCCTTGATATAGCCGCTTCCTTCTCACTTCTCTGTAAAGCCATTGTTATGACTGATGAATAGGAGAAACCGCACAGAAATGTAGAATCCTGACCTTTTTAAAGCATAGATAGATAAATCTGGGTCGCCATCAACAGATGAGCTGGAGACAATGGAAATGACCAGGATACTCTTGTCCCCAGTAAGAAAAGGGCAGAGGTGCTGATCATAGGAAGGAAGGAAGACAGAAAGAGAAAAATGAAATATCTTGAGGCCAACATCCCAATGAGTCAATTAAGTTTCCTTTTAAAAGAGGAATATGATTTGGTAGGAGGGAAGGGAAGGGAAGAAAAGGAATGGAGAGGAGAGGAGTGGAGAGGAGAGGAGTGGAGAGGAGATGAGAGGAGAGGAGAGGAGTGGAGAGGAGAGGAGTGGAGTGGAGTGGAGAGGGAAGGAAAGGAAAGGAAAGGAAAGGAAAGGAAAGGAAAAGAAAAGAAAGGAAAGGAAAGAAGATAGATGAGGATGGCAGGAAGTTAGGAATGTAGGAACATTGGGGGGGGGGAGGGAGAGAGGAAAGAAGGAAGGAAGGAAGGAAGGAAAGAAAGGAAAGGAAACCAAGAGAGCTTTCTATCCTTATTATAGTTCAATATTTGAAAAGGAAGGAAGGAAGGAAAGAGTCAGAAAGTAAGTGGAAGTGAGTGAGTAACTCAGGGTGGAAGGAAGGGAAGAAAGAAGGAAAGAAATGGAAGGAGAAGGGAAGGAGAAAGAAGGGATGGAGGGAGGGTGGGAGGGAGGGAGGGAGGAAGGAAGATAAGAAGGAAGGAGAGAGTCAGAAAAAAATGGGAAGGGAAAGTGAGTGAGTGACTCAGGGAGAAAGGAAGGAGGGAAGGCAGGCAGGCAGGAATGAAGGAAGGAAGGGTTTCTTGAGCAGGCCAAAGATTTACCAAACTATATCCTAGGATGGCCAACCAATTGCCCTTAAATGCCAAGGCTATTCCAAAGGCAATCTCCATGTGTGCTCTGTCAGAGATGGAACTGTGAGCATCATTTTTCATGTTTAAATGGACCACAGTATGCACATGCTCAAACATACACAAATTGTATTAAAAACAGCCTACTCATCAGAATTCTATAGGTGCAATATAGGCCTCAAATATATCACAGTGAAAGATATACATAATTTTGTGTACACAGCCCTTTCAATGAGATAACAGGGTAAAATAACAGTTTAAATTAAAGTTGGAAGGGACCTTGGAGGTCTTCTAGTTCACCCTCTCGCTGAAACAGGAAACCTTATTGCCTCACTTTCAGGCAGGGTTGACACCTAGACCATTTCGTACAAATGGTTGTCTAATCTCTTCTTCAAAGCCTCCCGTGATGAAGCCCCCATAACTTCTGAAGGCAAACCATTCCACTGATGAATTATTCTAACCATTGGATGATCTGGGTGATACCAGTCCTGGGTCAACAGATGCCATACTAAGAGGGTTCAACTTGGACCAGCCAAATGAAACTCTGTCTTTTTTAATAAGTAGGATTCAAGAAGATGAATAAAGTGATTTCTTTTTTTTAAAAAACAAAGTTTTATTGGTTTTTTAAAAATTTACAAGGAAAAAGGTAGTGGAAAGGTACAAATTTTGGCAGTTGCGATGTGCGGTAGGTGCCCCCTTCCTCCATACTCATAATATACATTTACATAGAATTCAATACTAAATAGTAACATATAGTCAGCATATTAATTCAGTTAATAATTTCGGTCAATTTATGTCAAACAGATTTTCTTATTCATTTTTGTGATCTGAGCTTTCTCGGTATTGCCCCATCTCCTCCCGCCGCCAGAGCTCCGGCCCCTCCCGTGTCCTGTGTGTCTGTTGTAGGATCATCTGGTTTTTCTAGGAGTGCTTTATTTTTTTCCATAAAGGCCTGCGCCTCTATGGGTGTATTAATTCTAACTCTTGTCTCTTCCCAGAATATTAGCATACCTTCAGGCATCAGCTATCTGAACCACACCCCCTTCTGGTATAATTTCTTCACTAATTGCGAATAGCTTTTTCTTTTCCCCCTCACTTTCTTGGGGATCTGTTTCAGAATGGTTATTTCCCTATCTTGGTATGTCAAGGCTTGCCTCCTTTGTGCACTCAGAATTTTTTCTGAGAAATTTAATGTGTACCTCCCTGGGTACGTTGTGTGTTCTAGCATAAGCTGAGTTCACTCTATAAACCAGATCTATTTCTGAATAAAGTGATTTCTAATGTTTCCCTTGAATCATTTGCTTTCAAGATCTTTGCTCAAATCCATATGCATGCATTCCATGCATGTGCACCAGCAGTGGGTTTCACATTTTGTTACCACCAGTTTGCGGTCACAGGTGCCCCTTCTGCGCTTCCGCCCAGCCTCAAAAACATCCCTAAAAAGGATGGCATAGAGCTGGGGCAGTCCCCACCCACGATTTCCACTACCGGTTCAGTCAAACTGGTCCTAATCGGCTGAATACCACCTCTGATGTGCATGAAAGCTCCATGGAATATGTTCATTCTGGACCAGGAATTCAGAAATCCTAATTGGAAGGAGGTTGGGAGGAGAGAGAGCAGAGAAAGCAAGAAGTTCGAATATAGAATAATGGAAGGGTGTTGTTTTTCCTTCTCAACTATTGATCAATCAGAGCTGGAAGGGACCTTGAAGGTCCTTTAGGTCTTCTCAAACCCCTGCTCAAGTAGGAGACCCTATACCATTCCTGACCAATGGTTGTCCATTCTCTTTTTGAAAGCCTCCAGTGGTGGAGCACCCACAGCTTCTGAAGGCAAGCTATTCCATTGGTTGATTGCTCTCACTGTTAGGAACTTTCTCCTTGGTTCTACATTGCTTCTTTCCTTGGTTAGTTTCCATCCGTTGATTCTCGTCTTGCCTTCAGATGCTTTGGGAAATAGTTTGATCCCCCTTCATCTTTGTAGGAGCCCCTCAAATATTGGAACACGGCTTTCATGTCTCCCCCAGTCCTTCTTTTCATTAGAGTAGACATAGTCCATTCGCAATACCCGACTCTGCCAACTCTTGGTGTAAAATGATAACGTTTACCCCAGTATAATTCCTTCTACCTACCCTTAAACTTCTTTGCATTCCGGGAGGATCCATGCAATAACTGTGAACAATATTCGTCTGTTTAGGTCATGAATATAAGAAAGGAAACCAAGAGAGCTTTCTATCCTTATTATAGCTCAATATTTGAACATCCCATTGTGTTTGGAAGACATCAATAATAATAATAATAATAATAAATTTGGATTTATTAGCCGCTCCCTTTCCAAGTAGGACTCGGGGCGGCGTACAATGGAGCATATAACATAAAATATATAACAACACTAAACGTACATACATATACAACACACATACATATACACGGAGGAGGAAACAAATTACATCAATAGACAGTTAAAAATCTGCTATAAAATACCCCAATTGTAAAAACCCAATAAAATTAATATTTAAGAGCAATTAAAAACAGTTTGGAGGAATGGGAAAATTACGATTGCGATTGAGCCAGGCCGGATAATTGAAAGAGGTGGGTCTTCAGCTGTACACGGAAGGAGCGGAGATCGGAAGTAATCCTGATGTCACGGGGGAGGTCATTCCATAGGGCTGGGCCCATCACAGAGAAGGCTCTGCTCCTGGGTGTCGCCCCCCGACACTGTTTGGCGGACGGCACCCGGAGAAGTCCCTCTCTGTGTGAGCGAATTGGTCGTAGGGTTGTGTGGGGCAGGATGCGATCCTGCATATAACTAGGCCCTGTGCCATGGAGCGCTTTAAAGATAATAATCAAAACCTTGAAACGCACTCGGTAGACCACAGGCAGCCAGTGCAGCTCGCGCAGGAGAGGTGTTACAGGGGAGTATCTGGTCCTCCCCATAATCACCCGCGCGGCCGCGTTCTGGACCAACTGTAGTCTCCGAGTGCATCTCAAGGGAAGCCCCATGTAGAGAGCATTGCAGTAATCCAGGCGAGACGTCACTAGCGCATGGGTGACTGTGTGTAGGGCATCCCGGTCCAATAAGGGGCGCAATTGGCGCATCAGGCGAACCTGATGGAACGCCCCCCTTGCCACGGCTGTTACATGGTTATCCATGGACAGCCGGGTATCCAGGAGGACGCCCAAATTGCGCACCTGTTCCATGGGGGCTAGTTGGACGCCCCCGATGGCCAGAGATGGAAGCACCTGGTTGAACCGGGAGGCCGGAAGCCACAGCCACTCCGTCTTGGAAGGGTTGAGTTTTAGTCGGTTGCCATCCATCCAGACCCGTACGGCCTCCAGACACCGGGACATCATTTCGACGGCCTCATTGGGGTGGTTCGGAGTGGAAATGTATAGCTGAGTATCATCAGCATACAGATGATATCCCACTCCAAAACCACGGATGATCTCGCCCAGCGGTTTCATATATGTGTTGAACAGGAGGGGCGAGAGCACCGATCCCTGTGGCACTCCACATGTGAGAGGCCTCCGGGTCGAACTCTGCTCCCCTGTCAACACACGTTGCGTCCGACCAGAGAGGTAGGAGCCAAACCACCGTAAAACGGTGCCTCTGACTCCCAGCCCCTCTAGCCGGTGCAACAGGATACCATGGTCGATGGTATCGAACGCCGCCGAGAGATCTAATAGGACCAGGATAGAGGAACAACCCCTATCTCTGGCCCTCCAGAGATCATCGACCAATGCGACCAAGGCCGTCTCCGTGCTGTGCCCGGGTCGGAAGCCGGACTGGCGCGGGTCTAGATAATCATTTTCCTCCAGGTGACGTGGGAACTGCTGTGCTACCACACTCTCTACAACCTTCGCTAAAAAAGGAAGGTTGGAGACTGGACGATAATTGACTAGGTCCGTTGGGTCCAGGGAAGGCTTCTTGAGCAGGGGCCTCACCACCGCCTCTTTCAAGGCGGCCGGTAGAGACCCCTCACCCAACGAGGCGTTCACCAGGCCCAGGAGCCAGTCGCGCGTAACCTCCCAGGATGCCAGTACAAGCCAGGAGGGACACGGGTCCAATAAACATGTGGTGGGTCGCAGACGTCCACGCAACCTGTCCAAATCCTCGATGGCAACCGAGTCAAACTCCTCCCAAAGCGGTCCCTCAAGACTCGCAACGGGCGTCTCTACTGAACCACTGAAAGGGGTCCATCCCATCCGGATTTGAGCGACTTTGTCCTGTAGATAATTCCCAAACTCCTCTGCTCTGCCCTGTAGAGGGGCTTCCCGTGGTCTCTCAAACAAGAGGGAACGGGTCACCCGAAACAGGGCGGCAGGGCGGTTATCTGCAGACGCAATAAGAGCGGCGCAATATTGACGTTTGGCCGCTCTTAGTGCCACAAGGTACGTCAAGGCCACCACTTGACCACAACTGTTCCTGCTGCATGGTCAATTGAAAATTCAATGCAGAATGTAGCTGGAAGGGATCTTGGAGGTCTTCTAGTCCAACCCGCTGCTCAAGCAAAAGACCCTATACCATTCCAGACACATAACTGTCCAGTCTCTTCTTAAAAACCTCCAGTGATGGAGCACCCACACCTTCTGGTGGCAAGTTGTTCCACTGATTAATTTTCCTCACTGTTAGGAAGTTTCTCCTTAATTCCAGGTTGCTTCTCTCCTTGATTCCATCCATTGTTTCTTGTTCTGCTCTCCGGTGCTTTGGAGAATAGGTTGACCCCCCCCCCTCTTCTTTGTGGCAACCCTCAAATATGGAAAACTGCTACCATGTCACCCCAAAGTCCTTATTTTCTCTAGACTAGCCGAGCCAAGTCCTGCAACTGCACGTTTTAGTCTCCAGGTCTTTAATCATCTTACTTGTTCTCCTTTCCACTTTTTTTTTCCCAAAGTCCCAACATCTTTTTTCTTGGTAATGTGGTGACCAAAACTGGATGCAGTATTCCAGGTGTGCCCTTACTGGAGAGAGACTGGTCAGACATTTGTCTGAAATGGTATAGGTCTCCTGCTTGAGCAGGGAGTTTCTCACAGCCTGAATGTACAATGTGAATCAATCAGGGTGTTTAAACATATTACTATGCATTAGGAATGTATTTTCCAGAGGATTGGGAAGAGGAGGAGGAGGAGGAGGAGGAGGAGGAGGAGGAGGAGGAGGAGGAGGAGGAGGAGGAGGAGGAGGAAAGGAAGGAGGAAGGAAGAGGAGGAGGAGGAGGAAAGGAAGGAGGAAGGAAGAGAGACAGTGAGAGAGTGAGGGATGGAGAGAAAGAAGAAAGAGAAAGAAAGAAAGAAAGAAAAAAGAGAAAGAAAGAGAGAAAGAAAGAGAGAAAGAAAGAGAAAGGAAAGAAAAAAAGAAAGAGAAGGAAAGAAAGAAAAAGGGAGGGAGGGTAGAGAAAGAAAGAGGAAGGAAGGAAGGAAGGGGAAGGAAGGTAAAGAAAGAAAGGGAGAGAGAAAGAGAGTGAAGGAGAAAGAAAGAGAGAGAAAAAAGGAAGGTAGAGATAGCAAGAAAGAGAGAGGAAGAAAGGGAGGAAGGAAGGGGGAAGGAAGGTAGAGAAAGAGAGAGAGTGAGAGAGAAAGGGAGAGAGGAAAGAATGAATGAAAGAAAGAAAGGAAGGAAGGGGAAGGAAGGTAAAGAAAGAAAGGGAGAGAGAAAGAAAGAGAGTGAAGGAGAAAGAAAGAGAGAGAGAAAAAGGAAGGTAGAAATAGCAAGGAAGAGAGAGGAAGAAAGGGAGGAAGGAGGAAGGAAGGTAGAGAAAGAGAGAGTGAGAGCGAAAGAGAGAGAGGAAAGAAAGAATGAAAGAAAGAAAAGAAAGAAAAGAAAAGAAAAAGAAAGAGGAAGGCCGAAGTGAGGAAGAAAGAAGAGCTAATGAGAAAAGCCCATGAATCTCCAACCAGCACCCCAGGATCCAGCCAGCCTGGGGGACCACTTTCCCCTTTTCACCCCGTCCTCTTCCCCACCAAGTCGCAGCCCTGTTTACTGTCCTTTGCTGCAGTATATTTCTGAAATGATTACCTTGCTCCCAGTCATTTGTATCCTAATGCTCTCCGTAGGTGACTGTAAAATGGAAATGTAAGCTGCTTTTATTGGTGCCACTACATCTTAATTGAAAAATATTAAAGCCCATTGGTATCCTACTGGTGGGCTCCCCCTCCCTCTCCCTTCCCGTGCTCTGTTTAATGGGCTAATATATATATTCCTTTCCCCCTTCCCGTTTTTTCCCTCTTCTTCTTCTTCTTCTTCTTCTTCTCCCACCCTGCCGCCTTCCTTCCTAATGGAATCTTTGCGAAAGAAACTGCCGAGCTCATTTAAATTCTGGCTGGATTTAGGGGGTCTTTGAGTGATTATCCTAAAGCAGCGGAGGGCTCGCGAGGCAGTGGGACACTGCTGTGCTTCTGGCCAATGGCCTTCATCTTTATGAGCTTGCAAGACATTTAGTTTGGAGAGAGATTCCTCTCTTCGCGATGGAATACATTTGCTTTCCTGCAGCGCTGTTGTTTGCCGTCCGTTGTACGGAGAAAAAATATATCAGAAATTCATCAGCAAAGGCTGCTGGCCTTCCCGTTTCCTTCTCCCTCTTTCTCCCTCTTTCTGATGTCCTGCAGTTGCATAGAGGTTCCCTCCAAGTCAATGTCCATGGAGGTCACGGGTTGTCCCAAAAGTTCCCTTTCAAGAAGTAGCTGGACTTTTTGTTTTGTTTTCCTTGTAGATGCTTCACTTCTCATCTAACAAGCTTCTTCAGTTCTGACTGAATGGTGGGGAATGGAAGGATTTATATTCCTTGCAGTCATCTGGTCATTAGCACTCTCACTGAGAGTTGTTGATGCCACTTGGAGGTTTCTCTGGGCCCTCAGGGTCAGATGAATAGTGCAAATGGGTATGGAACCTTCTTGGAACTGCTGAAAGGACTATGTTGTATACAGGAGATGGGTGATGTCCTATCTCTCTCTCTCTAGCCACAGCTCTCTCTCAACATGAGGTCCATCTATCTGCTTGCCTGCCTTCCTCCTCCTCTCTCTCTCTCTCTCTGTATCTAACTGTCTAACAATCATATCTGTCTAGCTATCAATATCTGTCTCTCTGTCCGTCCATCCATCCATCCATCCATCCATTCAAATATCTATTTATCATCTCTCTCATTTGCCTACCTGCGTGCCTTTCCATCCATCTATCCATCATCGTCTACGGTCTACCGTCTACCATCTATCGTC
Organism: Natrix natrix natrix; assembly: GCA_029891615.1. NCBI lineage: Eukaryota > Metazoa > Chordata > Lepidosauria > Squamata > Natricidae > Natrix > Natrix natrix. Next base: position 1,966,074 of record JAKRSK010007079.1, on the reverse strand, counting down.
TATCGTCTATTGTCTATCGTCTATCGTCTATCATCTGCCTGCCTGCCTGCCTAAAGACCCCATCAAAACAAAGTCAGACCTGATGACCTCATGGACCCATCCATATACCGTACTTTTCAGAGTATAAGATGCGCTGGAGTATAAGATGCACCAAGGTTTTGAAGAGGCAAATTAAAAAAAAAAAGGTTTTACACTCTGCAAACCTCCCCAGAACAGCCCGCTTTTTTGCAAAAATGGGCCATTCCCCCCCCCAAAGGCATGAACAGCCTTTTGGGGGCTTGCAGAGTGCTCCTGAGGGGTGGTCCCCCCAAAAGCAAGCATAAAATGGCCCGGGTATTTTTTGCAAAAACAGGCCCATTTTTGTCAAACAAATTGCATGCATAGCTCTTAGGAGGCCTATAGAGTACTCCTGGGGGTTGGGGGGGGTGGCAAGATTGAGCAAAAAATGGTTCATTTTTCACTCATTTCTACCTTCCCCAGCCCCCAGAGCACTCTGAAATCCTCCTAAAGGCTGTGCATGGCTATTTTGGTGAAAAGGACAGGGTTTCAGAAGGCAAAAAATACTGTATTCAGTGTATAAGACACACCCAGATTTTCAACCTCTTTTTTGAGAGGAAAAGGTGTGTCTTATACTCTGAAAAATAAGGTAATTATCTTGGCAACAGTGGACATGTGTCTCCCCCCCACCCCAACTTCCAATTCCTGGGCATTTTCTGGGAATGTCCTTCCATTTTCTAGACAATATTCTTCTGAGAAAAATCTCAAAGAAAGTTTAATTCATTTCTCATAGAAAAGTTGATGGAACTCTCCTGGAGGCTAAAACATATAAAGAACGGTTGCAGGAACTGTGTATGTCTAGTTTAATGTAAAGAAGGACTATGGGGTGACTAGATAGCAGTGTTCCAATATTTGAGGGGTTGGCACAAAGAAGAGGGAGTCAAACTATTATCCAAGGCACCTGAGGGCAGAACAAGAAGCAATGGGTGGAAACTAATCAAGGAGAGAAGCAACTTAGATCTAAGGATAAATTTCCTGACGATTAGAACAACTAATCAGTGGAACAACTTGCCCCCAGAATACATCACTGGATATTTTAAAGAAGAATCTGGAGAGCTATTTGTCAGAAATGGTATAGGGTCTCCTGCTTGAGCAGGGGGTTGGACTGGAAGACCTCCAAGGCCCCTTCCAGTTCTATTCTGACTATTACTGCAGTTGTGCCCTATTCATTCTGAATCAGCTGGAGATTTCCAAAATGGGGGTTTTGTACGTAGAAAATTGGCTCAAAAATATGTCCATCAAACAAACCAGCCCAATCAACAGGCTTAAAAACTGTGTCTTGTTTTTTTTTTTTAAAAAAAAAAATATCTGAGCCTTGAAATAGCTGTCCTGATTAGATGATAATTTTAGAGGACTTAATGCTTCATCCCATTCCAAACAGAATCGAGAGTGGGGGGTTTGTATCTATTTCATTTCAGAACTAGCTGTATTCGGCCACACGTTGCTGTGGCCCAGTCTGGTTAAATGGAAAAGAAAGAAAAGCGAAAGTGCAAGTCCCCCGGCAGCGGTGGCCCCTGCATGGAAGTGAGCCACGGTGGCCCCTGTAAGACCCGCCCCGGAGGACACATCCACAGGCCCTGGCCTGGCCGAGCTGAGGAGCAGGAGGAGGAGGAGGAAGGAGCCACCCCAGGTGATGCAGACGCAAGGCAGCCCCGCTGGCCACGGCCCCATCTAGAGACACCATCACCGCTGCAGTCGCCACCTCAGGGGGCACCCAGTGGCTATCCTAGCCCCGCTGTGCCTCAGGCTGACACCGCCGCCGCCCCGTCGGAGCCTCCTTGGTGAGGCCGTAGCTGGCTCTCTGTGAGGTGGGTGGAGAGCACGCGCAGCCGGCCGGGCTGAAGAGACGCTCCGCTTCGACCTCCTCTGGAGCTCCACTAGGCTTGGTGGGGGGAGGCTGGCTTAAGGGTGGGAGGAGGCAGCCGAAGGATGGGGCAGGCGCTACCCTGCCGCAGACAGCAAAGGCCTGGCAGGATGGGAGGAGAGAGAGGGGAGGGGGAGGCCGAAAGGCTTCGGGTCCCTTGGTGGAAATGGCGAAGCTCGTCGGAGGAGGGGCGGAAAGGGGAAAGGGTGCAGCCGCAGCCCAGCCACACATATAAAGGGACCGTCAGGACAAAGCTGGAGAGAGGCCGAACTGTTCCCTATACTCAAGAAATGGACGCTATGGTATAGCGTGTGTTGCTTTTACGTCCAGCAGATGGCGCTGGTTTTCAAAAAAGCATGTTTTTACAAAAAAAATCATGTTTTTTCCTGTCACAGGTGTGACATCTCTATAATATGCATATATAAAATCATGTGTGTCGTCGAATGCAACGTTGTGTCAAAATTTCAAAGCAATCGGTGAAGAACTTTCAGAGATTTAAGATTTTGAACAAACAAACATTACATTTTTATTTATATAGATGGACATATCTGCCTGAGCAGGAGGTTCGACTAGAGGTTCAACGGTGGAGGAGCTTCCGGCAATGGCGGTCGCCTCTTGAGCTCCGGGAGACGCTGCGGAGCGCCAATGGGGTAAAGGATGCTATTCCCGGCCCTCGTTCCATCTGAGGGTCGAGAGTCAGACTGTTGCACCACCCTGGCTGGCTTTGGACCTATTTTGGTCCGCCAGGGTGGTCGGGGTGGTCGGAGGGAGATCGAGATCGAGGAAGAGCGGAAGAGGCTGGGTGTGAGAGCAGGCGAGGAATGGCGGCGGCACATCAGCGTCCGGCGTTTTGGCGTCTGGTGCGTGCGCGCTGGCAGAGGGAGAGACAAGCGGAGCGACAGAGTGACAGAGCGGCCGGCAGGGAGGTGAGGTGGAGGCGGCCGGCAAGGAGGCCTGCGCTGATAGAAGACGCCGAAAGATCAATGCCAGGAATATCGGAGCGCTGGGTGAGCGCTGGGTGAGAGCCTGGACTATTGGGCCCTTTGGGAAGGAGCCAGGACAGAGTTTTAGGACAGGACGGTGGCTGACGGTGGCTGGGGGGGGCCTGAATCATCAGAGGCCACTGGAAGATCTGGCCTAGGGCCATGGATTTGGCCTAGGACCATGGAGAGGCTGGAGTGGTGCCTGGATCATCTGGGCCAAGAATGCCTCCCCCCCACCCACTCAGGGATCTCTGTCCCTGAGCTCATGCCCATCCAGGACCATCTAGGGCTATCACCCATTTTTACCATTTACCATCTAGGGCTATCACCCATTTTCTACTATCTTCGCCACCTCTGTCTAGTCCTTATCATCTGGACACCTACTCCCCCCCCCTCATCGAAGGACGAACCAGGACAATGCCTCTTACCCCACCACATTGACTTTTTTCACCATCTATAGCACCTTAACCCCCATTGGAATTTTAAATAATAACTTATTCGAGGTTAGACTTGCTCCACCTGCGGGAGGCCCCTCTCTCGCAGGTATGGCCCTTGGCTCTCTCAAGGGCCCGCCTTGATGACGGGTTCGTGAACCCCGAGAGGTGCAGGAGACGGAAGTTAAGGGGATTTTTAATATTAATTGTTTATATATTGTTTATATTGTTATTTATGTATTTTATTTGTGTTTCATTGACTGTACACCGCCCCGAGTCCTTTTTGGGAGAGGGGGCGGTTTATAAATCCAAAATAAAGTAAAAAAGTAAAGTAGAAGACCTCCAAGGTCCCTTCCAACTCTTCTATTCTTTTCTATTGTTCTATGCCATCCATCTCACCTGTTGCTGACCCTACGTGGCTGACAATCATAAAACAATGATAAAAAAACATCAAAACATCAAGAAATAAAATTGATTTGTTAGTTTATTTGTGTCAGAAGTATCACAATTAAATTAAAGTATGCTATATGTCATAAAGATTGAAGACCTCCAAGGTCCCTTCCAACTCTGTTGTTCTGCTCTGCTCTGAAGTTCACTATAAACATCTCTTGAACCTGTAGAAAGGCCATCTTGGCATCCTGTTAAAAGTTTGCGAAGTAAGTTAGAAAAAGTAGTTATAGTTGGCAAGGACTAACCGATGCAATTAAGAACCGGGCAAGCCTTCAATTTTTATTTACAATATTTATGAATCAGCCTACATTCTGGCCAATCTCTGCGAAGGCAAGATGATAAAAACCAATCATAACAGCCACAAGTACAAGCATAATGAGGCCTATATTTTCTCCAAAGTCTTACATGGTGGTTGGCATTCTCTGGTCATACACTTCATTTGGGATAGAAAGTGTGTTTAATGTGGCTAAGACACTGAGCTTGTCGATCAGAAAGGTCGGCAGTTCGGCGGTTCAAATCCCTAGCGCTGCGTAACAGAGTGAGCTCCCGTTACTTGTCCCAGCTTCTGCCAACCTAACAGTTCGAAAGCACATAAAAAATGCAAGTAGAAAAAATAGGAACCACCTTTGGTGGGAAGGTAACAGCGTTCCATGCACCTTTGGCATTTAATCATGCTGGCCACATGACCACAGAGACATCTTCGGACAGAGCTGGCTCTTCAGCTTTGAAATGGAGATGAGCACCGCCCCCCTAGAGTCAGGAATGACTAGCACATATGCGTGAGGGGAACCTTTACCTTTATAGTGCATCTGTCTCTGATTCTCTAATGACTAATTTCCTCACATATGATCCCTCATCCATGTAGACTTTGCAAGCAAGCTAAGGTGAAATTACGTTGTCATACATCTCATTTTTAATTACAGATACTCCTCAACTTCTTCTTTTTTTTAATTTTAATTTTATTAATATTCTAAGGGGCTGCCCCAAAGAAGAGAGAGTCAAGCTATTCTCCAAAGCACCTGAAGGCAGATCAAGAAACAATGGATGGAAACTAATCAAGGAGAGAAGCAACCTAGAACTAAGGGGATATTTCCTGACAGAACAATTAACCAGTCTTTCTGGTTTTTCTTTGAAGACATTTCTCTTCTCATCCAAGAAGCTTCTTCAGCTCTGGCAGGATGGTGGGGAATGGAATGATTTATATTCCTTGCAGGCAGCTGGTCATTTGCATCCTTTTAGAGAGTCTTTGAGGCCACTTGGAGGTTTCTCTGTGTCCTCAGGGTCACCTGAGTGGTGCAAATGGTTCCTGTAGTCTGCATTTTGTTTCTCTGGAAATCCATTCCTACTCCCACACCCTTCAAAGGGTGTTCATTCCAAATTGTACACCTAAAGGTCTGTAGAGATTCTCAGTCCTCCAGGACATGGTTGTCCCAAAGGTGCTTTTTCTGGAGGCAACTGGACTTTCCGATTTTTCTTTGAAGATGTTTCGCTTCTCATCCAAGAAGCTTCTTCAGCTCTGACTGGATGGTGGGGAATGAAACGAACACACCAGGAGTAGATTCAGCAGTCCATCTGCATTTAAAAGACAAAGGGCATTCTTTTGAAGAGAACAAAGTCCACATTTTGGACAGAGAGGACCACTGGTTTGAAATAGGGGTCAAAGAGGACATCTATGTCAAAACTGAACAGCCTTCTCTTAACAGAGGGGGATGTGTAAACATCATCTATCTACAATCTACAACACAGTCCTTTCAACAGTTCCAAGAAGGCTCCAAACCCATTTGCACCACTCAGGGACCCTGAGGACACAGAGAAACTTCCACGTGGCCTCAACAACTCTCTAAAAGGATGCAAATGACCAGCTGTATAAATCCTTCCATTCCCCACCATCTGGTTAGAGCTGAAGAAGCTTCTTGGATGATAAGAGAAACATCTTCATAGGAAAAAAAAAACAGAAAATCTAGTTGCCTCTTGAATTAAAAAAAAACCCCACCTTTGGGACTTTCCTAACCAACCTCGCATTTTGCAAATCCAAAGAGTCCTCCCCCTTGCACCCCGGGTGGTGTCAACATCTGGATTATTTTTCAATTTCTCCCTTTGCTTGTCTTCAGGAAAGCTTTGGACGCCGTTCATTCTTCCCCCCACACCCCCTTCCTTGGTATTGTTTAATTTTGCATGAGTAAATATAATTACTCCTTTTGTCAGAAAGAGCAAGTTCTAATACCAATTTATAATTCATGGAACTAATTATGTTAATAAGGAAGCAATCGTTTCTCAGCCGCCTCCTCTGCAATTTTGAAAGATTGGGATGTGTGCGGTGTTTTTCTTCTACTTCTAAAAGTTTCTTCAAATATCTATTCCCCCTCCCTCCTCCCTTTCACCCCCTCCTCTCATTCTCCCACTTTCCGTTTACAATGTCTGTTCCTGCAGCTAGGAAGATGGATCACGCACAATTCATCTATGATATAATTATTTACCATGGCAACGCTTGGTGAATGGGAGATGGCAAAGTTGCAAATAACTCAAAAAGGAACTTAAATGGAACAGGCTGGAGAAAGAAAGATCTTTCTCCAAACATGGGAAAAATAAGATTCAGGCCAGGCTCATTCTTGTCTGTTTTATATTTTAAGACAGACACAGAGCCAAAAGGGCGAGAATCAGACTGTTGTTTTCTGTTATTTTTCAACTCTGAGTTATTAAATTCTATTTGGTTCTACAAATACATTGTTAGAGGCCTGCCGTGAATGATATCCGTGCCCTAGGGGAAAAAAAATAGTTAGGATACGATAATGAAGAAAAGGGAATAGAAAAGGACAAGCATAAAATCATAGCAGGGTTTGCGGGAATACCATCCTGAAAATACACCAGTTGAGAGTTGAAAAGAGATAACCACAACAACAGAAAAGGAAAGGAAGAGAGGAGAGGAGAAGAGGAAAGGGGAGAGAAGGAAGAAAGAGGAAAGGGGAGGAAGGAGGGAAGGGGCAGAAAGAGAAGGTGACAGGGTAGGAGGGGGAAGAGGAAGAGATGAGTAGGGGAGAGGTAAGGGAAGTAGGAAAGGGAAAAGGAGAGGAGGAAGGAAGGAAGTAGAGAAGGGAGGGAGGATGAAAAGAAAAGAAAAAAATAGGATGGTGGCAATACAAAATAGGCGTAGGGGATGGTAAGAAAAGCAACCCAGAATGTATATTTTAACTCTTTAAATGAAAAAAAAAACATATATGTAAAAGTGATAAAGATAAATAAGAACAATAACTACGTGAGTGTATACCTGTAACTATATATAAGAGAATAAAAATAATAAAAAGAAACTTTTTTGGGGGGAAAAGATATCTGTGCCCTGAAACTGTGCATTTATGTGCAAGCACATTCCAAATCTGACTTCATCGCTGAAGGTTTTTAAGAAGAGATTGAACAGCCTACTTGTCTGAAATGGCAGGGGGTCTTTTGCTTGAGCAGGGGGTGAGACTAGAAGTCTTTATTCTATTCTATCCTGATTCTACTTAAAAGCCTCCAGTGATGAAGCACCCACAGCTTCTGGAGGCAACTTCTGTTCCACTGGTTAATTGTTCTCACTGTTAGGAAGTTTCTCCTTAGTTCCAGGTTGCTTCTCTCCTTGATTAGTTTCCATCCATGGCTTCTTGTCCTGCCCTCTGGTGCTTTGAAGACTAATTTGACCCCCTCTTCTTTATGGCAGCCCCTCAAATAGTGAAAGACTGCCATCATATCACCCTTAGTCCTTCTTTAGGTAGACTAGACATACCTAGTTCTCTCATTCATTCATAATATGGATGTCCTTATTTTTTCCACTTTTTATGGTATCAGGCCAGACAAAATTAGACCAATGCAATGCAATGCAATGCAATGCAATGCAATGCAATGCAATGCAATGCAATGCAATGCAATGCAATGCAATGCAATGCAATGCAATGCAATGCAATGCAATGCAATGCAATGCAATGCAATACAATACAATACAATACAATACAATACAATACAATACAATACAATGCCTTGGGGTACTCCAATGCATACTTCCCTCCATGTAGATGCAGTTCCATTGAGAACTACACGTTGAGTGCGGTTGGTCAGTCAGTTAGGAATCCATCTGGTGGTGATGCTGTCCAACCCACATTCTTCTACTTTATCTAGTAGTAGGTTATGGTCTACCTTATCAAATGCCTTACTGAAGTCCAAGTAAACTATCTCGATGGCATTCCTCTGGTCCACTAATTTTGTCACTTTGTCAAAGAATGCAATAAGATTAGTCTGGCATGATCTGTTTTTGACAAATCCATGTTGGCTTTTGGCTACTACTTTGTTTACTTCTAGGTGTTCGCTAATTCGTTGCCAGATAGGAGTCTGCCATTAAACACCATTTAAATACCATTAATGGTATTTAGTGGTATTTATACCACTTATACCATTAAAAGTGGGAAAATAAAAAAGTAGGAAAGCAAAAAAGAAAAGAAGGAAGATCAACAAATCAAAAAATAATTACAAAATCGGAAAATGAATAAAAGATAGAAATATAAAATAGACTGCAGCAAAGAAATAATAGGAAATGGATATAAGACGATTCAAATGTATATAAAAGTTGTTATATATAGAATGGAGAGAAAAGATATATGAAATAAAATATGTATAGTTATAGTTATATTAGATTTACATGTACAGATAAAAGAAACACAACAGATATGTAAAAGAAGTGAAATGTGTTGCCAGGATGTCATGTTTGCATAAACAAAATATAAAGTTTAAAAAAAAGTAAAAAAAAGTGGGAAAATAAAAATGTCCTGATGTTTAGCTTGCTTTTCATTACTTTAGGGAAGATGTTTATTTTATTTATTTTATTATTTATTTTATTATTTATTTTAATTATTTTATTTTTTTATTTATTTTATTTATTTTATTTATTTTATTTTTTTATTTATTTTATTTATTTTATTTATTTTATTTATTTTATTTATTTTATTTTTTATTTTTTTATTTATTTTATTTATTTTATTTATTTTATTTACTTAATTTATTTTATTATTTCATTTCTTTTATTTATTTTATTTATTTTATTTTTTATTTATTTTATTTATTTTATTTATTTTATTTATTTTATTTATTTTATTTATTTTATTTATTTTATTTATTTTATTTATTTTATTTATTTTATTTATTTTATTTATTTTATATTTTATTCATTTTATTTTAATTTGTCAACAAATACAAGGAAACAAATAGGAAAAATGCATGAAAAAAATGACACAAATAAATGGATATAAATAAGCAAAATATAGCCATAAATACATAAAAAGAGGACCTATAAATGGGGACAGTAGGACAGGGACGGTGGGTATGCTGGTGCGCTTATTCACGCCCCCTTAGGGACCTCTTAAGAAATGTATAAGGTCCACGGTAGGCAGCTTAAGGTAAAAGGAATGGCGGTTAGAGGAACTAACAACAGGATTGGATATGATGTTCCACACATTTACTATTCTATTGCTGAAATCGTTTTTCCTGCAATCAAGACTCAAACAGATTACATTTAGCTTGTATTTGTTGATAGCCCTTGTGTTATTGCAGTTGAAGTAAAAGTAGTCATTAACAGGTAGGACATTATGGCAGATTATCTTGTGCACTAAACTCAGGTCAGAACATAGATGGCGTAACATATTTTTCGGATTATAAGACGCACCATTTTCCCCCCCTAAAAGAGGGTGAAAATTTGGGTACATCTTATACACTGAATGTAGCCCCACCCACCCATCATCCCCCACCCTGACGCCTCTGCCTCCCAGCAATTTACCTCCTTGCAGCAAATGGAGGCTTGCGGGAGCTTCAATAGGCTATAGCAATCCCTGCAGCCTGAAACAGCTGATGATCGGGAGCAATCAAAAGTGAAACTTGCTGTTTGCTCAACGTGGTAAATTGCTGGGAGGCAGATTTTTTTTTCTTATGCTAATCAGGCTGTTTGTTGCAAGGAGGTAAGTCAACAACTATAAATGGCTATAGACCAGCGATGGCAAACCTTTTTTGGCTCGCGTGCCATAAGTGGGAGGACTGCAGGGGTGGCGTGTGTGGGTGTAGCACACCCATAATGCAATGCACGACACCCCCCAGTGCCAGTGCATGCACTACAGGTGCTTCCCTGATTTTTACATGCTTTTTTCGCCCTCCCCAGGCTCCAGAGGCTTTATAGGAGCCTGGAGAAGGCGAAAACAGTCTCTCCCGCCCCCCCAGATGCCCTCCGGAGGCTTCAGCGACCATCAGGAGGCTTCCCTGATGCCTTCGAAGCACTCAAAACGATCCTCCGAGCAAACCGGTAGTCACTTCCAGTTTGGTTGGAGGGTCGTTTTAAGCGTTCTGAAGGCTTCAGGAGGCTTCTCAGAAGCCTCCGGAGCAGTCAAAACAACCCTCCGAGCAAACTGGAATTCTGTTCCCGAACTTCTGGTTTGCCCATAGGGGCGGTTTTTTGCGCTCCGGAGGCTTCACGGAAGCTCATGAAGCCTCTGGAGGGCCTCAAGGAGGGGCGGGGGAGGTTCTTTTCACCCTCCCCAGGCTCCTATAAAGCCTCTGGAGCCTGGGGAGGTCGAAAAATAGCTTTTAAAAAGAGTGAACTCAGCTGGCCAGGGTGCACATGCTTTCTGGCCAGCTGACAGGGCAGCACCTTGCGTGCCCTGACAAATGGCTCTGCATGCCACCGTGGCACATGTGCTGTAGGTTTGCCATCAATGCTATAGACTGTTCAAATTATTAGACTCATTTTTAAAGACTGCTTTATTATTGTTCTAGATAGCTTAACAAATGAAGAAGCTTTTTAAAATAAATGCGTGATCTGAAGAGGCCCTGTGCTATTGTACCTTCTTTTAAATAGCAGAGAATAACTACACTTCCAGAAAGCACATCAATTTTAACAGCATCTGTACAAGTATAGACTGAAATGTAACACTACAAAGTGTATATTGTCTGTACTGTTTGCTGTTTGTTGCAAGGAGGCAAACTGCTGCTAGGCAGAGGCAGATATTTTTCCCTTGTTTTCCTCCCCAAAAGATAGGTGCATCTTATACTTCGGAGCATCTTATACTCCGAAAAAATGGTTATCCAGGCCTAAAATTTCAAGCCTGGAAGTATTTAGAATTTCATTACGAGTAGAGGAGTTGAGTACTCTTCATGTAAAATACCTCTGGACCCCCTGTAATGTTCCCATGTCCGAAATGCAGTGTGGATTCCAGGCAGGTGAGCAATATTCAACTATACGTCTGTCAATGGTTTTATAAGCCGTAGTTAGCAGCATAGCATTTTATTGGTCACAGTGAGGAAATGTTTTTTCGGTTGCTTCCTTTTGAGATTTTTTGCTTTAACCTTAAAATCTAACCTATAGCCTTGGGATTTGCCGAAGGACTCTCATCCAAGTATTAAATCGTTCCAATCCTGCTTTTTTCCCCCCCTCCTATATTGGATCTCCATGACATCCCTTCTGTCTTTGGAGAGAATATCACTGTAATGTAATAATGAATTAAGCCGAGTATTAACTCTCGGGCCAAGGTTTCTGATCTGAAATATGCAAATGTTGTGGTTTGCAACCGGTCACCTGGGAGGGAGTGGAGGCTTAAGTCAGTTCATGCTGGCATCACAGCCATTAGCAGAATGTTTAATGTCTTTGGTCAAAGAAGGAAAGAGGTCGCCGTGTCAAAATCATTTACTCATCAACGATACCATTCAGAAGAAAGCCTTGGGCATAATTACTCAGGGACATATGCCCCGTATCAATATATGGAACGAAAAAGAAAAAGAAGAAAAAAAGAGGAAGGATCATTAATCAGAATGATGATCAGTCAATGATGCACTAATGGATATTTCCCTCCACTTTGTTACAACACCTCGTGTCCAGGAACAAAATTCAGGTAGGAACCTGGGTTTTTATTTTTCTTGCACAGATTAGATCCTGAAAAATGAGGTAATGAGGTAATGAGTCAGGTTTGGTAGTTGGCTCCCATTTGATTGCCCCATAATTAAAGGAAAGAAAATTAATAAAGGGATAGTACAGTGTTTTTCAACCTTGGCAACTTGAAGATGTCTGGACTTCAAGTCCCAGAATTCCCCAGCCAGCTGTCTGGGAAGGGGGACCCTGAGAGGAGAGCTGCCCCTGTTGGCCTTTTGATGTGGAAATATGAACCACTGAAGGCTCCTGCTGTGAAACCTGGCCCACAGAACAATCCTGAAGCAGGATACCATCTTGCCCAAGACTTGGGAGAGAAGAAGAAAGGATGCCTTGCATAGACATAGCACCTTCCTGACAAGTTCCCTCAGACTGAGAATGAGGTTGTTGGATAGGAACAGCCTCTCCGCCATGATGTCTATCAAGACCCCAAGGTGGAGAAGGCGAGTGCTGGGAACAAGGTGACTCTTTTTGAGATTCACTCCGAACCCGTGATTCCGCAAGGAGTGAATGGTGAGGGCGAGATCTCTTTCTGCCTGAACCGGAGACCTGGACAACAAGAGGATGTTGTTCAGGTAACAGAGAATCCGAACTGGGGATGACCTGATGTGGGCAGCCAGTGCTACCAGTACTTTTGTGAATACTTTGAAAAATTCACCAATTAAAGATATAATTAAATAATTTGGAGGAGAGATCAATTCTCACAGCCATTCTAGGTTGGACTGAGTCTGAAACTGGGGAGGAGCCACAAGGACCCAATGACATCATAAGTATAGACTCAGTCTGATTGGTTAATGGACGGAGCCTACCCAGTCTGGCTGCTGTCTCTACGATAACAGGAAAATCAGGGATTTAAGCTACCAGAAGCAAATTCTGATTCAACGTTAGAGAAGAGAAGGGGGGGGGGGAACCTTATTACAAGAGATCAACAGTGGAACCAATTACTTGGAGAAGTGCTGGGCTCCCTTCACTGGCTGTGTTGAAGTAAAAAAAAATTCAATTCTTCTACAGCCAGGCTCCTTTCAATCAGTTTCCAGCAATAAGCGGAGGTGGGTGGAATTAAGATGGCCTCAATGATCCATCTCTACTTCCAGGAGCCTGTGAGTTTATTCTCCTTGGAACATTAATCATGATTAGTTTTATATTTATGCCAGCCTTTATACCTAAAGATCACTGCTAGTCCATGATTCAGCTTTTACATTGCAGAGTGAGATTCCTTTTTATAATTATGATTCAGAATTGCATTTTGATGTAATTATGGATCGTGCACGATGGTGAACAGATGGACGTCTTCTCATCTTCTAGTGGGGCTGCAATTGGAGATATTGTATGACTAGAAATACCAACCTCTCTTTTTGGCCTAGCAAGTAAAAATATAAGCAGTCCTTGAGTTACAACTGAGTCCAAAATTTATGTCGCTAATAGCAAGAACACTTAGACTTATATACCGCTTCACAGTGCTTTAACAGCCCTCTATAAGTGGTTTAAAGTCAGAATATTGCCCCCAACAATCTGGGTCCTCATTTTACTGACTATGGAAGGATGGAAGGACAAGTCAAACTTGAGCCAGTCAGGATTGAACTGCTAGCAGTCGGCAGAGTTAGCCTGCAGTATTGCATTCTAACCACTGCACCACCATGGCAAGGAAGGAAGGAAGGAAGGAAGGAAGGAAGGAAGGAAGGAAGGAAGGAAGGAATAGCAGCACTTAGACTTATATACCGCTTCACAGTGCTTTACTGCCCTCTCTAAGTGGTTTACAGAGTCAGCCTCTTGCCCCCAACAATCTGGGTCCTCATTTTACTGACTTTGGAAGTATGGAAGGCTGAGTCAACCTTCAGCCAGTCAGGATCGAACTGCTAGCAGTTGGCAGAGTTAGCCTGCAATACTGCATTCTAAGCACAGCACCACCCTGTCTGTCTGTCTGTCTGTCTGTCTGTCTGTCTGTCTGTCTGTCTGTCTGTCTGTCTGTCTGTCTGTCTGTCTGTCTATTGTAGTAGCCCTTAGACTTATATACCGCTTCACAGTGCTTTACAGCCCTCTCTAAGTCAGTTTACAGAATCAGCATCTTGCCTCCAACAATATGAGTCCTCCTTTTACCAACCTGGGAAAGATGGAAGGCTGAGTCAACCAAAGTTTGGCAGTTGGTTCCCATTTGATTGCCCCATACTCAAAGGAAAGAAAATGAATAAAGGAATAGTAAATCTTGGTATACTTACCACATCTAGGCTTTCGAGAGGCAACAGCTGAAATGTTTGTCAATTGTATGATAGCAAGAGCTACAGTGCTCAGACTTATTGGTATATATCGCTTCACTGTACTTTACTGCTGTTCTTACCTAGGTTTCCCCAAAAAGGTATGAAGCAGATTCCTGGTCCCGGCAAAACCCCTTTTATTAAATGAATATGAATTCCTCTTGTTCTCATTCAGCCAAGGCCTGGCAAACAGTCTTTCAAAGGTGAAGTTATGACCACAAACCTAATCTAGCTTGGAAAGCTGCCATGTCAATATTTTCCAAATGCAGTGCGGTGCAAGGAAAGGCTTGGCAATGAGTCTCTGAGATTCATGGACAGATCTTCACACTCCTGAAATGAATGAATAAATGAACGAATGAATTATAAAATCCCACTCCCCTTTCACTCCTCTTTTATTTCCTATGGGAGGGGCTATTCCCCATCCACCTGCGCCTTTACTCCCAAATCAACCCTGATTTCTAGCTGTTCTTTTCTTCTGGCAGCTCTGTGCATGTGCACACTGGGAACAGGCTCCAGATATTCCTCTGCCTCACTGCTGTCTAGCTCCGAAGGCAGCTGAGAACTGCCAGATGGCCTTGGCTCCATCTCTGCTTCTGATGCAGAGCCCTCCTCCGAGCCTTCCCCAGCCTCCAAAACCGGCCCATGTTCCTGCCCAATCTCCTCACTGTCTGACTCTGCGGCCAGGTCTTATGGCCTCTGGCGGGCCAACACAACTGCCCTCTCTAAGCATTTTTGCAGAGTCAGCATCTTGCCCTCAACAATTTGGGTAAAAATAAAACTTATGTTGTACATCTAGTTTCCTGCCATCCAGCAACCAGGTTTCCTAGTTGTGAACCTTTGAAAGAGGAGGAAGGGTGGTGAGTTTGCTTCCCCCTATTTGTCAGGCTCTTAAGTACCTGGTAGGACAAAGCTAACTAATTGTGCATTAGCGTCTCCCCGAATTGCTCACCTATTTAAAGATGTTGACTAAGCACCAATTTCCTCCTCCTAACAAGGGCGTAAAGCAGTTCCTTTCATCCGGGCTTGGCATCCTGGGCTCGGAAGGAATGAGCATTTAAACTCCAGGAAGCTCAGTTTAGATCCAGATGTTTTAATTGAGACATCCACCACTGGGCTCTCAGCCTTGTCTAACTGCCTGCGGTTTAACGACATTGCGATCCACACTGCTTTATGAGGGGCAATCAGGATTCCGTTGGATTTTGGTGATGGGCAAGAAATGGGAAGAAAGAACAGTTGATTTTTATTTATTGTATTTATTTTTATTAAATTTGAATGCCCCCCCGTCTCATTATCGAGCCACTCTGGGCCACATGCAATGTCATATTTAATAGTCTAAAACAGGGGTGTCAAACTCAAGGCTCTGGGGGAGGGGGGGTGCAATCCACGGGGTGCTTTGATCTGCCCCATGGGGCCACCTTGGAAACAGAGAAGGCGCGGCCCGGGGTGCCTCTGCCAGAGAAAACAAGGCTGCCGCAGGATTCAGTCTCTAACTTAAGAAAGGACAGGATTGGTAAGTGGATTGCTACTCAACACATCTGTAAGAAACTGTATTTATATTCTCCAACAAAGATCTGCAATTTTTATGACATTAGAACTTGATACAATGACAAATGTTTAAATAAGGGCATCTGCCAGCTCTCTACAAGAACCATTCTCAGAAGTTAATAAAGAATGTGGCTTAAAAGTTATGGATGCATTCTACATGTTTATTACTGAATTCGTTTCCTTTCTTTTCCTTCTCTTCCCTTTGCTTTTCTTTTGCCTTTCCTTTCTCTTCTCCTTTTTCCTTCTTCCTTCCCTTCCCTTTCCTCTCCCCTTTCCCCTTTCTCCTTTCTCCCTTTCCTCCTCCCCCTTTTCCCTTTTCCTTCCTTCCTTCCCTTCCTTTTCTCTTTTACCCCCTTCCCCTTTTCCTTTCCTCCTTTCCTTGCCTTGCCTTCGTTTTTTGCCTTTTCTTTCCCCTTTCCCTTCTTCCTTTCCTGGCCTTTCTTTCCTTTCTCCTTCTCTTTTTCTTTCTTCCTTCTGTTCCCTTCCTTTCCCTACCATTTCCTTCCACTGATGCAACCTAAGACTCTTTAGTTAAACCTGCTTGTTGTCATGGAAACAAACACAGTAAATAAACCCTGTTTAATGGTCTAAGTGGAGTAACATGCCTCCATAAGATTGAGATGTTCATAAAATGGCAAATGGCATTTTATACATAGATAAAAACAGGAAACAGATTGTGTCCATTGCATCCACAACCTCCAAAACGAAGAGCCATTTAATTGCAGGTTTACTTTGTTGCCTTCCATAAAACCAGGAGAGCAAATAAAAGAGAGAATGTTATCCAGAAGACTTTCTGATCATTGAACCGGGATTCCCCGGCTTTAAAAAATTGTCTTGGTTCTGTAAGGTAGTCAGGTAATCCTCAACAGACAGTTCATTTGGTGTCTGCTCAAAGTTACCATGACACTAAAAAAAAAAAAAAGACTTATGATCATCAATGGTGAAAAGAGTAAGGGTCTACATTTAGGCAAGAAAAACAAAATGCATAGGTACAAGGTATATGTAGTACCTCACTCAATAGCAGTAACTGTGAGAGGGATCTTGGAGTCCTAGTGGACAGCCACATAACTATAAACCAGTTGTGTGCAGCTGTGAGAGGGATCTTGGAGTCCCAGTAGACAACCACATAACTATAAGCCAGTTGTGTGCCACAGCTGCCAAAAAAGCCAACACAGTTCTAGGCTGCATCAACAGAGGGATAGAATCAAGATCATGTGTAA
This sequence comes from Natrix natrix natrix, assembly GCA_029891615.1. Taxonomy (NCBI): domain Eukaryota; kingdom Metazoa; phylum Chordata; class Lepidosauria; order Squamata; family Natricidae; genus Natrix; species Natrix natrix. Next base: position 1,949,342 of record JAKRSK010007079.1, on the reverse strand, counting down.
AAGAAGGGAAATGTGTTGCAAAGATGTGCACTTTGCATAAACAAAATAAAAAGTTTTTTTTTAAAAAAAGAATCAAGATCACATGAAATGCTAAAACCACTTTATAAGACTTTGGTAAGGCCACACATGGAATACTCCATTCAGTTTTGGTCGCCACGATTTTAAAAAGATGTGGAGACTCTAGAAAGAGTGCAGAGAAGAGCAACCAAGAGGATTAGGGGGCTGGAGACTAAAACGCATGAAGAACGGTTGCAGGAACTGGGTATGTCTCGTTTAATGAAAAGAAGGACTAGGGGAGACATGATAAAAGAATGCAAATGACCAGCTGTGTGCAAGGAGTACAAATCCTTCCATCCCACACCATCCAGTCAAAGCTGAAGAAGCTTCTTGGGTGAGAAATGAAACATCTTCAAAGAAAAACAAGGAAATCCAGTTGCCTCTTGAAAAAAACCATCTTTGGGACCTCAATCAAGAAACTGCCCAAGAGCCATCCGTAAACAGCTCAACCGAAGAATCTTTAAGACCCCCACATAGACAGGCAGGACACCAGAATATAAACTGACAGCAAACAGCACTCCTTACTAGCACTGATGCTAGAAAGGATAATAAACCTGTTGTGAGTGGTGCAGTGGCCTAGAGGAGGTGAATTCGATCCTGGGTAGTTGGCCGATATTTCTCACAATGAGAATATATCTGCTGAAACAACCTCCACATTGGCGACAGGAAGGGCATTCGGCCAGTAAACAGTTCCATTCAGTTGCCCAAGATTCCACCCAGCAAGGGATTATGACAGTGGTGAAATCTAAATATTTTTACTACCGTTTCTGTGGGTGTGGCTTGGTGGGCGTGGCTTGATGGAGTCATGTGACTGGGGGGGGCATGGCTATGTAGATCAAAAGACAGAAATTCACTTTAACAATGTCCTGCTGGAGCAGGGTTGGACTAGAAGACCTCCAGGTCTCTTCCAGCCCTGGATTATCCTCTGAAGCTGCTTCTAGTGCTAGGTTTGTAGTCTGTCCTCCCTCTCCTTTTTCCCTCCATCCTTCCCACTCTTCTTTCTGTCTTTCCTTCCTTCCTTCCTTCCTTCCTTCCTTCCTTCCTTCCTTCCTTCTTTCTTTCTTTCTTTCTTTCTTTCTTTCTTTCTCAGCACCCCTTTCAGGGAAGCCTCCTGGTACCAAAAATGGACCCCTCCCACCCCCACATTTCTGGAGAACCTGCAGTTAAAAAATGCTTAATTTTTTAAAAAAAGTTCTGAAGCTCAGCTGTGCAACGTGCGATCGTTGAAACTTTTTAAAAACATTTTTTTTTTAGTATTTTTTACTACTGGTTCAGGCGAACTTCACCCCAGGATTACAGGGTCTTTAAAAGAAGATGATTAGCCTGTTGCATTGCACATTTGGCAACATGTCAAAATTGGAAATAAGAATTCAGATTTTTTTTTAAAAAAAAATGTAATTGTATTTATTTTTGCCACCTCCATCCCTCCATTGTGCCTGCTGTTTCTCAGGCCCTAAAGGGAGACATCCAACAGAAAAAGACATTAGTTAAGTGGGACTGAAGCTGTCTTGGCTAATGTGGGAGCAGTTTTCCCCCCAAGTCCCTGGCTGATGTTGCAAGAAGCATATGTCTTGCCTCAAAGATGAATCCATGCACGTCTAAATACACATGGACACTAATTCATGCTGCCTTAGCCATACATGCTTTCTTTTCCAGATAGATAAATCTTATCCTCTCTGCAGAACCTCAGGAATTATTTTTTGGGTTCATTAAACTTTGACTCAGGCTTCAAGGTGAGCATGGCACAGCAATGAGCTGTTAAGAATTTTGCAAAGCTTCTTCTCCGGTAACATTGTATTGCTAACTAGGGCCTACAAAACTTTCACCAGATCAATTCTTGGAGTGAAATGTCTTCAAAGAAAAACCAGAAAGTCCACTTGCCTCTCGAAAAAGCACCCTTGGGATAGCCAAGCAAAACTTCAGGGACTTGTCCAGCTATTGGCCAGGAGTCAAGACTGACCGAAAGACACAACAACAACAACAACAACAACAGAAACAACAACAAGAGAAATTTGTAGTCTGTGGTAGGAAAGCAGACATCCCTTGTAGATTGTCTAGTGATGGGTAATCTTTTTCTAAAGGTGCGAAGGGTCAGGTGATGGGATGTATGTCCAGATTTGGCCCTGAGGATCAGAGGAAGGGTCATATGTGGCGATAAGACCCAGGTGTGGATGGAATGGACATGAGAGTGAGGAATGTGAATTCTGGTAAAACATTTTCTCTGCCTTCATTTCTTTGCCTTGACAATTAAGAACTTTGCTCCTTTCCTGTCTCTCGTTAAAGAGGGAGGGGGGCCGCGGGGTGGTTAGCACCTTAAAACCACTAGCCAGGATGTTAAGAACAAGAATGGCTCGCTTACAAGAAAAACCCACAAACCCACAAAGAGGTGGCACCCTTTGCAAGATACCCGTGACCTGGGGTGAAAAACAAATGACGTGAAATCCAAATAACCAATCAATATTATCTGCTATGCATGCATTATTATGTTGCAGAAAATGACAGACTTAGACTTCTCAGGATACAGGAAGAGTTTATTTGGCAGCCAGGTTCAGAAAGCCAGCACATAGCTAACATTGCAAATTCTGAACAAACTTCATAATCGAAGCACGCGTTCTTATACATTCTCGAAAGCAGCGCAACATGGAAATACTTAACTCATTTCTTATTGGTTATTTTGGGGAGAAAGCCTTATAAGTAGATGGGGGTCTTACTTCTCCTTTTGTTACAGGTATGGACTCGTGTCATTAATGAACTTTAATTGAACCTTGTGGTTTGGACTTTTGACATAGGGACGTTTGCTGGAACATGTTGTGGTTGAAGGCTGATGACATTTTCCTGTCCCTATAAGCAAGCTTCAAACTGTCCCTTTTATGCCACACCTTCATTCTTATATTTTAATACATATTTTATTCTACTTTAATTAGGGGAAGGGCAAAGGGTTGAAGGCGACCATCCCTTGACTGTAAAAACTGCTGTAAGATTCTACTCTTGGCCCTTGGTTAGCTTTTCAAACCGGGGTCCTTATATCTTCGTACCAAAATAAAAGTCTGGTTCTATATCACACCTTGTGTCCGGGGACTTATCGGCTTCGACACCAAGCAAGAGCCCAGTTTTGGGAACAACAATTGTGCCAAAACTGCGTGCACTATCGTGTATGTGACCCCCCCTGTGCATGCATGAGTGACAACACACACACCCGTGCATGCAGGCACGACCCCCATGCGGGGGCAGATTTTCACCCTCCCCAGGCTGCAGAGGCTTTCCTGAATCCTGGAGAGGGCAAAAACGGCCTCCCTAGGCTTCAGGAAAGCCTCCGGAGCCTGGGGCAGGTGAAAAACAAGTCCATTGGGCCAACTGGAACTTCTGGTTGGCACATTGGGTCTGTTTTTCACCCTCTTTAGGCTCCAGAGGCTTTCCTGAGGCCCGAGGAGGGTAAAAACCGCCTCCCCCAGCACTCAGGAAGGCTGAAAATCTGCACGGCAGAGTTGAGAGCTTCCAAGGGCTGCCATGCTGGCAAATATGGCTCTGTGTGCCACCTGTGGTCCCGCATGTATAGGTTCGCCATCACAGGTATAGGATCTCCTGCTGAAATAGTATATCATCGCCTGCTTGAGCTGGACTAGAAGACCTCCAAGGTCCCTTCCAGCTCTATTGTGATTGACTGACTGACCTGGGACCTTGAGGACATTTTTCAACCCACCCACATCCAGCCGCCAAGTCGTAGTCTGAGCGTTTCCCACCCATCTCTCCTCCTGGCGAACGGGTGATCAAATCCCAACTCAAAAGCAGTCCTAAAAAGTTCTCAACACTGAAATGGCAAAGGCCTTTTTCTCAAACACTTTGGCACAATGTTTGTGTTGCGGAATTGGGGATGAAAATATAGTGGAGCTTGAAGTTTATTGCATTGCCTTATGGCTGCAACTAGCCAACTGTTGCGTCATTTTCCAATCAATGAACACTTGAGTGCTAACAGATTGCCTGAAGGTTGAGTGCCCAGAATACTGTAGTTTTCTGTGGTTCAGTGGAGGAAATGTATCAGGGAGAAGGTAAAACTAGGAATAAGAAATACAGAGAGGGGGAAAAAAAACACCCGTCCTTACTTAGGACTGGCTGATAGGCTATCGTTCGAGCCGGTTACGGTACACAAATAAACAGACTTTCAAAAGTCCCCGAGCTTGATTATCTGTGAAGGACTTGACATATTATTCCTATTGCACAGAAGTTTCCAAAAAAATTGAAAAGAAGACAGGGGAAAAATAACTTAAATGGCCTGGCTTAACTGTCTGTGGGATCAAATTCTAGATCTATGGATCAAAAAACTATTTTAACTTTTTAGATTTAACAGGGAGCTGACTCCTGCGAGTCCCTTGGTCGCAAGGCGATCCAACCAGTCAGTCCTAGAGGAGATCAACCCTGATTGTTCTTTAGAAGGCTAGATCCTGAAGAGGAAACTCAAGTACTTTGCCCACCTAATGAGAAGGAAGGACTCCCTGAAGAAGAGCCTCATGCTGGGAACGATGGAGGGCAAAAGAAGAAGGGAACGACAGAGAAGGAGGTGGCTGGATGGAGTCACCAAAGCAATCAGAGTGAGCTTAAATGGACTCCGGAGGATGGTAGAGGACAGGAGGGCCTGGAGGAAGATTGTCCACAGGGTCGCGACGGGTCAGACACGACTTCGCAACTAACAAGAACAACAAGGGAGCTGACTGCTTGTTTTGGGTTTTTTTTTGAGACTTTCTCATGGAAGATTTTGGCCATATAAATATTCATTCATTCATTCATTCATTCATTCATTCATTCATTCATTCATTCATTCATTCATAAATAAACAAAGAAACAAACAAACACATGTATGTCTTCTTCCTATCACTTTCCTTAATGTGTCTCTTTTTGTTTAGCATGCCTCCTTCTCTCTTAAGTTCTTGTGGACCCCTTTGTGAGACAGTAGCAATTGCAATTACACTTATGTGCCATTTCATAGTTCTTTACAGCCCCCTCCAAACAATTTACAAAGTCAACAATATGCCCCCAAACAATCTGGGTCCTCATTTTACCAATCTTGGAAGGATGGAAGGTTGAGTCAACATTGAACCCTATCAAGATCGAACTCTTAGCGGTTGTGCAGAATTAGCCTGCAATACTGCGTTCTAACCACTGCACCACCATGGCAATAAGTCTGAGCAATGGGAATAAACGTGCAAGTAAAGAAATCATCATGAATCAATGAACAACAATGAAAGGTACTAAGTGAATAAATCCACTCGTAATTTAGTTAGATACCTTTACTGGATTATCTCCAAATATAACTGTAATGAGAGGACCTTGGTTCTCTCTGAGCTTGGTTGTTTTCTTGCAATTGTTTCATTACTCAAACCTGACCTGGGGCACTCACATTGCAGGACAAATCAAAAGGACCCAGCAGAGATTATACTACTTGAGACTTCTCAGGAACAACAACTGAATAAAAAAACTGCTGTTGATCTTCTATCGCTGCACCATAGAGAGTATTTTAATTTACTGTGCCTGTGTCTGGTTTGCCAATTGCACAGTGGCTGATAGGACAGCATTCCAGAGGGTCAACGTCATTGCCCAGAGGATCATGGGTTGCCCTCTCTCCTCCTTGGAAGAGCTTTATAGCTCCTGCTGCCTTAGGAAAGTTCAAAACATTCTTAAAGATCCATCTGATCCTGGGCACCCTTTTTTTTGAACTATTACCATTTGGCAGCCGGTACAGGATAATAAAAACAAGGACAAATAGACTGAAAAACAGCTTCTATCCCAGAGCAGTAACTCTACTGAATTCTACTGTATAGTCCAATATTAATGCAATATCAAGGGTTTTCAATTCAATTGTGTAGAATGTGAAGGATGTGGGTTTTTGTTTTATTACTTATGTTCACTGAAGATGGCATTTAATTTTGTTGCATGAGGTGCAGTGACAATAAAGTAAACTATAACTAGGTAATTTCATCAGTGCTAGTGAGGAGTGGGGTTTGCTCACTTCCATTCTTCTCTTTATGATTTGCCTATACGTATTTCCAACAGAGACACAGTGGCTCAGGGGCTAAGATGCTGAGCTTGTTGATCAGAAAGGTTGGCAGTTCGGCGGTTTGAATCCCTAGCACCACATAACAGAGTGAGCTCCTGTTACTTCTCCCAGCTTCTGCCAAACTAGCAGTTCGAAAGCACGTAAAAAATGCAAGTAGAAAAATAAGGACCACCTTTGGTGGGAAGGTAACAGCGTTCGGTGCGCCTTTGGCATTTAGTCATGCCGGCTACATGACCACGGAGATGTCTTTGGACAGCGCTGGCTCTTTGGCTTTGAAGCAGAGATGAAGATCGCCCCCTAGAGTTGGGAATGACTAGCACATATGTGCAAAGGAAACCTTTACTTTTAGCTTCATAAGTATTTCCTAATACAACTGTAACCCCTTCCATTCTTCTCTGCTTAAATGGCTCTCTCTCAAAAGCTCCTCGCTCTATTGCACTGATCCTTAGACAGTTGTTGGCCTGGCTTTACATCTGGTTGAGGCTTGAGGGCCTCACCTCTGCTTCAGATCCAGTTTTGACCTTCTGTTGCCTGACATCTCAGAGTACCGCCGTGACTCATCTCTCTCTCTGATCTTCTCTCTGCCATTTCCACAACGGCCCTCAAACTTCCTTGATACCAGCAGACAAGAAAGGCGTCCAAGTTCAGCTTTCTTTGTGCTCACTCCTTCTCTCCGGGACCGATCGTGGGACATGGAAAGTAGTGACTCATATCAAAGCCACACATGCGGCAATGTTTTATTCATGAACACACACCCCCGCCCGGTCCCTCCAGTGTAAATTAAAAGCAAAGCTAAGGGTCAGGTCTCTCAGCCTCTTTCCCCACAGCCTGTAAACCAATAAAGGGCTTTATATTAGCTATCAATACCTATCTCTGACTTGGCTTAATAACATCTTATTCCTTGTTTTCACCAACCATCAATAATATTTCTGCCTGCCTGCTCAGGACCCCATCTCGCCGCGCAATTGCATTATAAAGGTCTATCAGACCAATTTGCTTCACATGCCTTTTTTTGGAGGGGGGAGAGGGGAGGAGAAAGCCGGCTGGCTTTTGAAATGAGAGCAGCTGGCCGAGGAATTTTGACCGAATTCAGGGGCCCATCTGGTTTATCGCCAACGTTCGATATCTCTCCAGCCGAAAACTCTCCCAACAAACTGATAAGTTTCAGCAGAGAGAAAAGGAGAAAATCTAATCTGCGGCATGATTTCTCATTAAGAGAGAGGCCCATCTCTTCTAGACTCCCATATCCTGTGTATCGGCTGGTGGGGCGGGGGACTCTGCTTTGGCCTTGTTTTCAATCTCTCCCTCTCCCCCCCTCATGGATATTTTTTTGTTAAAAAAACCACCTTGGTGTCTTCGTTAAAGGCGTTGGGAAGAAACCAGAATAGACTGGGAGTTCTAGTTCTCCCTTAAGTGCAGAGGCTAGGTGGGTGACTTCGGGCCTCTTGCAACCCTAGGAAGACAGTAAGGAGAAACTTCTTCCACATATCTGTGACAAGAAAGGTTGTGAAATGGGGCAAAATTCACTTAACAATGTAGCACTGGAAATTTTGGGCTCAACTGTGGTTGTAAAATAGAATAAAATAGAATAGAACAGAACAGAACAGAAAAAGAATAGAAATAGGAGTAGGAATAGGAGTAGGAGTAGAGTAGAGTAAAGAAGAGAAGAGTAGAATAGAATAGAAAGCAGAGTTGGAAGGGACCTTGGAGGTCTTCTAGTCCAATCTCCTGCTCAGGCAGGAAACCCTACGCAACTTCAGACAAATGCAATACAATACAATGCAATGCAATGCAATGCAATGCAATGCAATGCAATGCAATGCAATGCAATGCAATGCAATGCAATGCAATGCAATGCAATGCACAATGCAATGCAATACAATACAATATGACAGCAGAGTTGGAAGGGACCTTGGAGGTCTTCTAGTCCAACCCCCTGCCTAGGCAGGAAACCCTATACCGTTCCAGACAAATGGCTATCCAACATCTTCTTAAAGACTTCCAGTGTTGGGGCATTCACAACTTCTGGAGGCAATTTCTGTTCCACTGATTAATTGTTCTAACTGTCAGGAAATTTCTCCTTAGTTGCTTCTCTCCTTGGTTCAGTGATGTGCGGTGAGGTTTATGGCTGGTGAGGCTGGTGATGTCATCAGCGTGAGCCGCGGTCCCCTTCATGTTGACTCAGGAAGGAGGGGAATGGGACCACTTCAGCCTCCCTCTTGCGCATGCCCCATTCCCCGACTTCCTAAGTCAACATGAAGGGGACCGGGGAGCGTGCTCCGCGGGACCGCAGCTCATGCTCTGCGATCCCCTTCATGTTGACTCAGGAGTCAGGAAGGAGGGGAATTCCCCTCCTTCCTGACTCCTGAGTCAACATGAAGGGGACCGCGGAGCGCGCTCTGCGGGACCGTGGCTCATGCTCTGCAATCCCTCCTCCGCGATCCCTCCAGCCTCCCTCCTGCGCACGTCCCATTCCCCGCCTTCCTAAGTCAACATGAAGGGGACCACGGAGCTCACTCATGCTCCGCGATCCCCTTCATGTTGACTCAGGAAGGCGGGGAATGTGACGTGTACAGGAGGGAGGCTGAGGCTAGAGGAGCCTCCTGCACACGTGGTCCCATTCTCCTCCTTCCTGACTCCTGAGTCAACATGAAGGGGACCACGGAGCGCTCCCATTCCCGACCACGTGTGCAGAAGGCTCCTCAGCACCTTTTCCCTTTTCCCTTTTTTTTTAATTTTCATGATGGGAGCGGTGAGGCTCTGCCTCCCCTGCCTCCCCTGACTGCATGTCCCTGCCTTGGTTAGATTCCATCCATTGCTTCTTGTCCTGCCCTCAGGTGTGAAATGATATAAAGTTTCCTGTTTGTTCAGGGGGTTGGACTAGAAGACCTCCAAAGTCCCTTCTAACTCCTGTTATTCTGTTCTGAGTAGAGGACCCCATAAAGCTCAACTGCTCCCCTCCCACAGGCTGCCACTGGATCCAGCCTCAGAGTCCGTTACTTTAAATGTCAATTTAATAAAACACAGTTTCGGTTTTATCCTGGACGTGCATATTTATGGGTCTATGAATCCTCAAAGGCCAACGAAGTTGTGTTCAGGGCACAGTTACCTTTCTAGGCAACAGTGTCTCCATAATTATGTCTTTTCTACTCCTCCACAACCCCTAAGTCAGACTAATATAAAATGCTTGCAGGCCATTCTTTGTCCTGAACTGTATAAAACGAAGCCTTGATCACAGTGGGAACAGAATGAAAGATATTATATGCGTTCAGGTCAGATTGCTAGATTTCAGGTTGCAATAAAGATTCATTCACTACATCCCCTGTCAAAGCCAGAGGTCTTAAACAAGTAACATTTGCCTTTTAAAATATGAGAGATGAATCTGAAAATTGCTGCGGACAGTCATCGTACGATTCTTCATTTAAACGTGAAATTCTCCCCTATCATTTTTAAATAGAAGATAATATCTGGGATATTCTCTTTCCTATTGTCCTGCTTTCTTTCTCTTTTGGAGTGTATCTCCTTCAATTTCTTCTTCTGTTCTTCCCCTTCTATTCTCCTTTTCCTTCTGTTCTTCTCCTTCTCCTCCTTCTCCTTCTCCTGTTCTCCTTATATTCGTCTCCTTCTGTCTCCTTCACCTTCTGTTCTCCTTCTATTCTCCTCCTCCTCCTCCTCCTCCACCTCCTCCTCCTCCTCCTCCTCCTCCTCCTCCTCCTCCTCCTCCTCCTCCTCCTCCTCCTCCTCCTCCTCCTCCTCCTCCTCCTCCTCCTGTTTTCTTTCTCCTATTCTCCTTCTCCTTCTGTTCTCCTTCTCCTAGTTTAGTTTAGTTTAGTTTATTAAATTTATAAACCGCCCCCTCTCCCCGAAGGGACTCGGGGCGGTGTACAGACAATAAATATACAATAGACAACAAAGCAAAACACAAAACCCAGACAAACCAACTTAAACACACAATCTGTACAATAACCAAACTAACGATAGTTAAAATAATTCCAATTAAAACCAATTAAAAACCCCAAAATTTAAAAATTTAAAATGCCATCCAGGAGGGTCAGGATTAGATTATACTATATTTCTGATTTACAATTACAATTGGGCCAGGCCAGCTAATTTGAACAAGTGGGTCTTGAGTTTCTTGCGGAAGGAGCGGAGATCAACAGTAGTTCTAATATCGGGGGGGAGGTCGTTCCAGAGGGTTGGGCCCATCACAGAGAAGGCCCTACTCCTGGGCACCGCCCGCCCGCATTGCTTAGAGGATGGTACCCGGAGGAGTCCCTCTCTGTGAGAGCGGATTGGTCGCAGGGATGTGTGGGGTAGGATGCGATCCCGCAGATAACTAGGTCCTGAGCCATGGAGCGCTTTAAAGATGACAATCAACACCTTGAAACGCACCCGAAAAGCCACAGGCAGCCAGTGCAGCTCACGCAGGAGCGGTGTTACATGGTAGTACCTAGTACTCCCCATTATTGTCCGCGCGGCTGCATTCTGGACCAGCTGTAGCCTTCGGGTGCATCTCAAGGGGAGCCCCATGTAGAGAGCATTGCAGTAATCAAGGCGGGAAGTCACCATGGCATGAGTGACTGTGCGAAGGGCGTCCCGCTCTAGTAGGGGGCGCAATTGGCGCACCAGGCGAACCTGGTGGAACGCCCCCCTAGCCACGGCCATCACATGATCATCCAGCGACAGCCGGGAATCTAGGAGGACGCCCAAATTGCGCGCCCTGTCCACCGGGGGCAATTGTTCACCCCCAATGGCCAGAGATGGAACATACTGGCTAAAGCAGGGTGCCGGTAGCCACAGCCACTCCGTCTTGGAGGGGTTGAGCTTGAGTCTGTTGTCTCCCATCCAGACCCAGACGGCTTCCAGACACCGGGACATCACTTTGACATCCTGTTCTCCTTCTGTTCTTATCCTCCTCCTTCCATTCTCCTTCCCTTCTATTCTCCTTCTCCTTCTGTTCTTCTCCTTTTCCTTCCATTCTCCTTCCCCTTCTGTTCTCCTTCTGTTCTCCTTATCCTGTTCTCCTTCTCCTTCTGTTCTTCTCCTTCTCCTTCTGTTCTCCTTCCCCTGTTCTCCTTCTCCTTCTGTTCTTCTCCTTCTCCTCCCATTCTCCTTCTCCTTCTGTTCTCCTTCTGTTTTCCTTCTCCTGTTCTCCTTCTCCTGTTCTCCTTCTGTTCTTATCCTCCTCCTTCCATTCTCCTTCCCTTCTATTCTCCTTCTCCTTCTGTTCTTCTCCTTTTCCTTCCATTCTCCTTCCCCTTCTGTTCTCCTTCTGTTCTCCTTATCCTGTTCTCCTTCTGTTCTTCTCCTTCTCCTTCTGTTCTTCTCCTTCTCCTTCTGTTCTCCTTCCCCTGTTCTCCTTCTGTTCTTCTCCTTCTCCTCCCATTCTCCTTCGCCTTCTGTTCTCCTTCTGTTTTCCTTCTCCTGTTCTCCTTCTCCTTCTGTTCTTCTCCTTCTCCTTCTGTTCTCCTTCTTCTTCCCCTTCCCCTTATCTTTCTCCTTCTTTTGAAAAACACCTTTGGGACAACCATGACCTGGATTATTGAGATTCTTCATAGACCTTCACCCCTCTCAAGCTCAACAGCAAAGCAACAAAATCCCATCCTCGCCTACACAACCAGTCGTCTGTCTTTGTCCTACATTTTAACAGGCGCCCAAGGCAACCCTATCAGGTGGCATATTGCTTCAGAGAGCTTTCTGGAACTAACTGTGGCCTTCCACCACTGTTTGCCTAATTTGTGTGTAATTCCAGGAGCAGGGAAGCATCAGTTCATTCAAAGGTTAGCTCACTAACTCATTAGAAATCCGGTGCTTAACGACTTGGCTCTATTTGGCTCTTCATTTCCCTTCTCTGCCCTCTTGTGATTTCCCTTCTCTTGCATTACAGCCGGTGGAATTGAGTTTATGAGAGACGGCCAAAGGTCATTTGGCATAAGCATCTTCTCTCCTTTCCTGGCCCCAAGCATTCAATTCTTAGCAGTACCTTTTGTTCACTTCCCCAAAGGGAGGGAAGGATGATCCAAGGCCACTATTAGCTTAGGCCAGCCTTTTGTCAAGGGGGTGATATTTCCTCACCTTCTCCTGATCTTCCTACGGTAATATTGCCTTTCCTTTCTTCTTCTTCACCGTTTTATTCTCTGCCCTAGAATTCTGTGTCATAAAAAGACAGCATAAAAGGGTAGCTATTTAGAAAAACTTAATATTCCATCTAGAAGATCAGCAGGTTAACATGGCTGATGAGTTGATCGAGATATATTTTTCTTTTGTTCTTGTTTTCTTTCTTTCCTTCTTTCCTTCCTTTCTTTTTCTTTTTTCTTTCTTTTTTCTTTATCTCTCTTTCTTGCTTTTCTTTCTTCCTACCTTTTCTCCTCCTCCTCTTTTGTTCTCTCTCTTCTTTCCTTTCTTCCTTCTTTTCTTTCCTTCTTCCTTCCTTTCTTTTTTCTTTCTTTTTTCTTTCTCTTTCTCTCACTTTCTTGCCTTATTTTCCCCTCCTCCTCTTTTGTTCTCTCTCTTTTCTTTTCTTTCTTACTTTCTTTTTTCTTTCTTTCCTTCTTCCTGCCTTCCTCCCTTCCTTATTTCTTTCTTTTTCTTTTTTCTTTGTTTTTCTCTCTTTTTTGTTTTTCTTTGTTCCTGCCTTTTCTCTGCCTCCTCTTTTGTTATCTTCTTTCTTTCTTTTTTTCTTTTTCCTTCCTTCCTTCCTTCCTTCCTTCCTTCCTTTCTTTCTCTTTCTTTCTTTTTTCCCTCCCTTTTTTCCTTCTCCTTCTCTTTCGGTTCTCTCTCTCTCTTTCTATACATATCAACTAGCAAATGAAAAGAAAGAAAAAATGATGCAGGCATATAGCATTTTAAAAAAGTAGACCAAAGTCAACATACACTGAACAAAAAGTCATTGAGCTTATATAGTTAATGTATATTTGGGTATTCCCCAAATAGATCTTACAATTTCTTTTTTTATTTTATTTTAATTCAAGCCTGAAGGGAAGTCATATTGTTGATAACTGAAATTTGGCCACCAAATTTCAACAACATAGCCCTATGATGAAAGGGATTAAGGAATCCTTTGTTTTCTCTCATGTATTGGAGAGATAGTTTTTTCTCTTATAGTTATTCATAAAAGGTTCTTCCTTCCTTTTCTTTGCTGCACAGAGGCCAGCTAACATTTTCAGAAAGAAAATACAGGCAGTCCTCCACTTACAACCACAATTTGAGCCCAACATTTATGGTGCTAAGTGAAACATTTGTTAAGTGAATTCTGCTCCATTTTATGACCTTTCTTGCCAATGTTGCCAAGTGAATCACAGCAATTGTTAAGTTAGTGACACAAATCTGGCTTCCCCATTGACTTTGCTTGTCAGACGGTCACAAAAGTGGATCACGTGACCTCCGGGACACTTCAACCGTCATAAATATGAGTCAGTTGCCAAGGGTCTGAATTTTGATCACGTGGCCATGGGGGATGCTGTAACGGTCGTAAGTGTGAAAATGGTCATATGTTACTTTTTTCAGTGCCATTGTAACTTTGAACGGTCACTAAATGAACTGTTGGATGTCGAGGACCGCCTATCTGTAGCAATGTTAGTCTTGCTGAAGAAGAATCAAAGTGCGGGTATACATACATCCCTGCGACCAATCCGCTCGCACAGAGAGGGCCTCCTCCAGGTGCCGTCCACCAGGCAGTGTCGGGGGGTGGCGCCTAGGAGTAGAGCCTTCTCTGTGGCGGGCCCAGCCCTGTGGAATGACCTCCCTCCGGATATTAGGAATACCTCTGACCTCCGCTCCTTTCGTGTAAAGCTCAAGACCCACCTATTTCAAGTAGCTGGCCTGGCTCAACTTTGATCCAACTATATCGCTCCTGACGGGGTTTTTATTTGGGGTATTTTAATTGTATTCAATTATTTAGGGGTTTTTAAACATTGTGTTTTTAATTGTTTTTATTCATCAGCTCACCTCCTCCTTGTATATGTCTTGGTATATGTTTTTGTTATATGTATGTTTGTCTATATATTTATTTCCTATGTTTTATTGTACGCCGCCCCGAGTCCTTCGGGAGAGGGTGCGGCTAAGAAATAAATATTTATTATTATTTATTATTATTTTTTGCATAATAGAATACAATAGCAAAGTTGGAAGGGACTTTGGAGGTCTTCTAGTCCAACCCCCTGCCTAGGCAGGAAACCCTCTACCGTTCCAGACAAATGGCTATCCAACATCTTCTTAAAGACTTCCAGTGTTGGGG
>JAKRSK010007079.1:1747500-1932500 GCA_029891615.1 Natrix natrix natrix | reverse complement strand
CCGCTACTAAACTCAATATCAGAACAGTTCTTTTTCCCCCTTAGTGGCTGTATTTCTGAAGAATAAAAAGTATATTCAGTGTATTTCTGAAGAATATGAAACTCATTTTGGGGAGCGAAGTAAGATGCAACAATGTTGGGAAAGTGTGCAGAGAAGAGCAACAAAGATGGAGGCTAAATCGTATGATGAGCGATTGAGAGAACTAGGTATATCTAGTCTTAAAAAGAGAAAGAATAAGGTTGACATGATAGCACTCTTCCAGGATTTGAGGGGCTGTCGCAGAGAACAAGGGATCAATCTATTCTCCAAAGCACCAGGACCAGAAATGACTGGTGGAAGATCATTAAAGACAGATCCAAACTAGACCTAAGGAGAAATTTCTTGATAATGGGAACAATTAATCAGTTGTGTGGTTTGTCATCAATGGTTGTGTGTACTCCATCACAGGAGGTTTTCAAGGAGAGACTGGAGACCCGTTTATCCCAAATTATTGACCAGGGATTGGACTAGAAAACCTCCAATGTCCCCTCCAACCCTGTGATTTTATGTTCTTAAAATATTGAAAATATATTTTTTTTCCTTTGAAGAAAGTTGCCTCAAATTTTGAAAAGAATGTGACATTAGGTAGAAAAAAAAATTCACCATTTTTTCCCAGGTTGAAAAATAGGGGCAACCAGAGTTGCATTAAAGTGAACATAAATGCATAAGGGGAAAGAACCAGATCGCCATTGTGGGGAGCCCCGCCCCCTCCTAGAAGAATGAAATATTTTGGGAAATATTAAAAAGGCAAGATATTATATTTCCCTAAGGGGGTAATGGAGAAACATGCTCTTAAAAGGCAGAAAGCAGACACAATCTCTTTGACCCCAAGCAGAAACCGAGGAGGCCAGCTTTTAGAAATGCAGATTTGGTAATCCATTCAACACAGGATATTTTGAAACAAAGGCAGAATGGTAAGGTTAGGATTGTTCTACCTGAGGGTAGAACAGGAAGCAATGGGTGGAAACTAATCAAGGAAAGAAGCAACTTAGAACTGAGGAGAAATTTCCTGACAGTGAGAACAATTAATCAGTGGAACAGAAGTTGCCTCCAGAAGTTGTGAATGCCCCAACACTGGAAGTCTTTAAGAAGATGTTGGATAGCCATTTGTCTGAAACGGTATAGGCAGAGGGTTGGACTAGAAGACCTCCAAGGTCCCTTCCAACTCTGCTATTGTATTGTATTGTATTGTATTGTATATTGATTAGCCCTCACTCAAGATCCAATACAGAGCAAAGCCATTAAGCCACAACAGGAATTACCAAACACCCTTTCAGAACATAAGCCTTGAATCATCTCAGACCAGTCCAAACTTCAACCAAACCTGGGAGCTCAGACCCATAATGGCAAACCTATGGCACATGTGCCTGAAGCAGCATGTGGACCCATGTGCGTTGGCGCCCATTCCTCTTCTGGATTTCTGGCACGCATGCATGCACAATGATCACCTGGCCTTTGTGCATGCAGCAGTGCCGCAAACTGGAAGAGCTGGTCTTCCATTTTCCAGCGTGAACATGCGCACTGGCCAGCTGATAGTCACATGCGCATTCACGCCAGTAACTGGAAAACTAGCTGGATGGTGTGTATTCATGTGCTGGAAACCGGAAGTTCATTTTCCAACATGTGCACGCCCCCTGTGCAGTTCCTCTTCCGGGTTTCAGCCCAGGTGGATGTGCATGCACATGTGTGCTCTGTTTACGGCCGGAAAGGTTCACCATCACTGACCTAGGATTTGCTTTTTCCCTTTTGCTTATAGAGCTAGCAATGACCCTTACTTACTCCCTACATGACCCCATGGGAACTTGACAACAGTCAATAGAATACATGTTCTTGCACAGGAACAGGAAGCTCAAGTGCAAAGCCCAGAGAAGTTGTAAAAAAACCCTACTCTCAACTCCATTTTGTCAGCTGCCCAGAATCAAACACGCTTGGTGGTTCTGCTTCATCAATAAATGGACCCTCTTCCCAATCAGCCTTCAGCCTCCATCTTGTCTTCAATACCTTTCTCCAAACTTGGATCTGAAACAGATATCTGTTTTGACATTAGAGACAGCACCCTCATTAGAACAATCAAGATAATTAAGAAGGAAATTCTCATGTCCCTGATGTGACTTCCTTGTGAGGAAATTAGCGCTTTGTTTTTAAAGGAATATTCCAGGTAACTATGAACAACAGAGGGGAAGATAATTACTTAATTAAAACAAGAAACTAAAAAGAAAGCCTTTAGGCAGCTGGAAAGAGAATGGCTGAACTGCAAAATTCTAAGGTATCACTAGGTGGCAATGAACACTAACCCTCTGGTGCTCTCTAGTGGTCATTTTAGGCTTTGCAGCCAAATCCTATGGCCCTCAATTGGAAACTTGTTAACCCAAAATAGACCTGCAGCCTTAAGGCTGGAAAAGAAAAGGTTTGTAAAATATTCTCGACCTCAAGACCTGCTAGATATGATGGTTGATTTATTCATTCATACAGGTTGGGTGGTCTGTTTTGGTTTACCAAATAAAAATTAGGATTTTTTCCATTTAAAAGTCTCTGTTTTCATTGGTGAAGAAAAAAAAAAGGATGGAATGAATGAAAACAAAACAAAGTCCTTGCTTACTAGTATAATAAAATAATAGAGTTGGAAGAGACCTTGAAGGTCTTCTAATCTAATTTCCTACTCAAGCAGGAGACCCTACAACATTTCAGACAAATGGTTGTCCAATCGCTTCTTGAAAGCCTTTACTGTTGGAGCACTCACAACTTCTGAAGGCAAGCTGTTCCACTGATTAATTGTTCTCACTATCAGGAAATCTCTTTTCAATCCTAGGTTGCTTCTCTCCTTGATTAGTTTTCATCCATTGCTTTTTGTCCTGACTTCAGGTGTTTCGGAGAATAGCTTGACTCCCTCTTCTTTGTGGCAACCCCTGAGATATTGGAACATTGCCGTCATGTCCCTCATAGTCCTTCTTTTCATTAAACTAGACATACCCAATTCCTGCAACTGTTCTTCATATGTTTTAGCCTCTAGTCCCCTAATCATAAAAGGGATGCACTGGCTCAGCGGCTACGACACCAATCTTGTCAATCAGAAAAGTTGGCAGTTCGATGGTTCGAATCCCTAGCACTGCAAAACGGAGTGAGCTCCCTTGTTTGTCCCAGCTTCTACCAACCTAGCAGTTCGAAAGCATGTAAAAATGCAAGTGGAAAAATAGGAACCCCTTTGGTGGGAAGGGAACAGCGTTACATGCATGTGCAGTGTTTAGTCATGCCAGCCACATGACCACGGAGACATCTTCGGACAGCGCTGGTTTTTCGGCTTTGAAACAGAAATGAGCACTGCTCCCTAGAGTTGGGAACAACTAGGACCAGGATGGCGAACCTATGGCACGCATGCCACAGGTAGCATGCGGAGCCATTTGTCAGGGCATGCAAGGCGTCACCCTGTCAGCTGGCCAACTGAGTTCAGCCTTTTTTAAAGCCATTTTTTGTCCTCCCCAGGCTCCAGAGACTTTATAGGAGCCTGGGGAGGGGGGGAAAGAGCCTCCCCTGCCTCCAGCCCCTCCAGAGGCCCCCCAGAAGCTTCAGGAGCTTCACTGAAGCCTCCGGAGCACAAAAAAACAGCATTATGGGAAAACTGGAAGTTCAGGAACTGACTTCCGGTTTGCTTGTAGGCTCGGTTAAAGTCCTCTGGAGACTTCAGAGACCTTCAGGAGGCTTCCCTGAAACCTCTGGAGGACTAAAAAGGATCCTACGAGCAAACTGGAAGTCACTTTCGGTTTGCTCGTAGGGTCGGTTTAAGCTCTCCGGAGGCAAAAGGGCCCTACGAGCAAACTGGAAGGTCCCTGAAGGCTCCGGAGGGCTTAAACCGACCCTACGAGCAAACCGGAAGTGACTTCCAGTTTGCTCGTAGGATCCTTTTGTGGGTCATTTTTGCCCTCTGGAGGCTTCAGCGGGGGGGGGGGGCTGTTTTTGCCCTACCCAAGCTCCTATAAAGCTTCTGGAGCCTGGGGAGGGCGTACAAAGCATGCAAAAAGTGGGGGGAACGCATCTCATGAGCGCATGCGCACTGGGGGGGATGTAGCACATTGCATTATGGGTGGGCACGCCTGCGTACAACCCCCCTGTGTCCCCCCTCCCTTATGGCACATGAGCAAAAAAAGTTTCGCCATCGCTGGACTAGGACATATGTGCAAGCGGAACCTTTGCCTTTACTCCTAATCATCTTTGTTGCTTTTCTCTGCAGTCTTTTCAAACTCTCAACATCATTTTCATATTGTGGGGACCAAAACTGGATGCAATATTCCAAGTGTGGTCTTACCAAGGCATTATATTGTGATACTAACACGTCACGTGATCTTCACCAACAGAGAAACAAATTCCTATCCCACTGTTGAACAGCAGAAGATCAATTTTTGGTTTGTTTTTTTTCCCCCTGAAGTCTTCAAGCTTTTTCCTTAAAAGGTATTCATAACACGTTAAAATAAGGAGCTACTCCTAGAAGTAATTTCTCCTTCCCTAAGTGCAAAATTTCACTGCTTGCATTTAGCATTTAAAGGAAACCATCCAGATAATTAAAATTCCTATAAATGAAATGTCAGAGTTAAATGTTCCTCTCCCCCCTCCATTTTTTAAAATCCAATGTGAAACCTTTCTTCTAAAATAACATGTTTTAAATACCTGATATCTTTTCGAGAGAGGGGAATAATTAAAGTTCACTAAATAAAATGGGAGCATTGGTCCTCTCCTTTCCTCAGTGAATAACCTTTTTACGGAATCATTTCTCTCTCTCTTAAAATTATTTCTCTCTTTCTTATAATGCAGTGATTATTTCTAACAGCAGAAATATAGTTTGGGGAGTGCAGAGAAAAGAAATTATGCACATATATATAAAAATGGAGGAAAATAATCAGATATTATTATTTTTTTTAAAAAAAGGTTCTTGCTCCAGGCTTCTTTTCAAGTGCTCTTTTGTTTTCATTGATGTGCATATGAAACATTGATGTGCATGTGATTAGGAGACTGGAGGATAAAACATATGAAGAACGGTTGCAGGAATTGGATGTGTCTGGTTTAATGAAAAGAAGGACTAGGGGAGACATGATAGCAGTCTTCCAATATCTCAGGAGCTGCCATAAAGAAGAGGGAGTCAAGCTATTCTCCAAAGCACCTGAGGGCAGGACAAGAAGCCATGGATCAGGGGTGAAATGCTACCTGTTCGAACCGGTTCACCCGAAACGTTAGCAAAAAAATAATAAAAGCTACCGGTTCAGGTGAAGCGGTATTTCCGATGATCAGCTGTGACGCACAATTTATATTAGCTAGAATCGTCGGTTTTCCTGCTTTCTAGCTAATCTAAATCACCTGGCATGGCAGATCACCGGAAATACCTCACTGTTTTACTTACCTTTGCAGGTGCGCTCAGTAGCAGGCTCATCTTGTTTTGATGCTCTGTTCATGCGCAGAGGTGGTGCATGCATGCTCACACGTGCAAACCGACAGCAAAATTTTTGTGCATGCGCAAAACACCCTCTCTCAGCGAACCGGAAGTAAAGTGGTTAGGAGCCCACCACTGATTTACACCAATTGCTAAGACATCAGGCTAGAAAGTGGGAGACTGTGAGTTCAAGTCCTATCTGAGCCAAGAATGCTGGCTGGATGATATAGGTATAGATATAGGTATAGGTATAGGTATAGGTATAGGTATAGGTATAGGTATAGCAGTGGTGGGTTCCTCCCGGATCGCACCGGATCGCGCGCGCTCCCTTTCAGCGCTCCACCTGGCCTCGCGCTCCCTTCCGGCGCTGAAACCAGAAGTACAGTTTTGCCCGGCCCTGGCGAAGCAACGACGCCTGTCTGCGCTCCACCAGCTCGGCTGGGAACGGAGATGTTTCCTCAGCGGAGCGGAGCGCCTGAAAAGTCTTTTCAGGCGCTCCGCTCCGCTGAGGAAACATCTCCGTTCCCAGCCGAGCTGGTGGAGCGCAGGCAGGCGTCGTTGCTTCGCCAGGGGCGGGGCAAGACTGTACTTCTGGTTTCAGCGCCGGAAGGGAGCGCGAGAGCCAGGTGTAGCGCTGAAAGGGAGCGCGCAAGCCAGGTGGAGCGCTGAAAGGGAGCGCGCGCGATCCGGTGCGATCCAGCAGGAACCCACCACTGAGGTATAGGTATTGGTATAGATAGGTATAGATAGGTATAGGTATAGGTATAGGTATAGGTATAGGTATAGGTATAGGTATAGGTATAGGTATAGGTATAGGTATAGGTATAGATAGGTATAGGTATAGGTATAGGTATAGGTATAGGTATAGGTATAGGTATAGGTATAGGTATAGGTATAGGTATAGGTATAGGTATAGGTATAGGTATAGATAGGTATAGGTATAGGTATAGGTATAGGTATAGGTATAGGTATAGGTATAGGTATAGATAGGTATAGGTATAGATATAGGTATAGGTATAGGTATAGGTATAGGTATAGGTATAGGTATAGGTATAGGTATAGGTATAGGTATAGATAGGTATAGGTATAGGTATAGGTATAGGTATAGGTATAGGTATAGGTATAGGTATAGGTATAGGTATAGGTATAGATAGATATAGGTATAGATATAGGTATAGGTATAGATATAGGTATAGGTATAGGTATAGATAGATATAGGTATAGGAATAGATAGATATAGGTATAGGTATAGATAGATATAGGTATAGGTGTAGGTGTAGTTGTAGGTATAGATATAGATATAGATATAGATATAGATATAGATATAGATATAGATATAGATATAGATATAGATATAGATATAGATATAGATATAGATATAGATATAGATATAGATATAGATATAGATATAGATATACGGTAGATATAGATATAGATATAGATATATAAAAGGGAGATGTTGTTGAACATTTTATTTTTCTCCCCAACAAACTCAGATTTCACTGTATTTTATTTTCATTTTATTTATTTATTTTGCAAAGCCCCTTGTGTGCCTCTCCCCGAGTGCTGGGCAAGAATAAATTACACCCAAAGAAAGCGTAGATTTGGGATGCTGCCAATGAACTCTTAATGCTGACAGCCAACAAACGGAGGGTGGAAAGAATGGGAGAGAGTCCTGATGTCATAGATTTTACCATAATCATCAATGCATTCCTTTCGGTTATTATGCTATTTTAATTGCACCGAGCTGATATTTCTCTGGTTGTTGTTGCTTTTATTATTATTATTATGGGGCTATAGCCACACGGGGAAAATGAAAGCACCAAATTGAAAATGAAAGAATTATGCTAAGAGTTCCGGCGCATAACATCTCCTGCTTTATACATGATGCATTTTGTGGCTCTGCTTTCATGTCACCGGGAATCGGTGAGCAAGAATGCGGCCGTCTGTTTCCTTTGTTTGCAAACACAGGGCTGGTCTGAATGCTTCACTCTCCAGGGGACGAAAGTCCTTGTGAGTTTGTGGGGTTTTTTCCCCCCTTCTTCTTCCTTTGACCCTGCAAGTACATGTATCATTTTATGGGGGTTTGAATGGCTACAGCCTGTTCCGAAATGAAGCGTTCTTGTTCCCCATAATTACTACAAGCCTTCCGTCCTTGAAAAACAGCACAGAATAGAAGATGGCATTCCGGGGTCCTTGGTGCTCTCTGAGCTTGGTGGCTTTCTTGCTGATGTTTCATGACCCAAATAGGTATCAGCATCCATGCTAGAAGGAGGTGGGGGACCTGGAGAGGAGGAGGAGGAGGGGAGGAGGAGGAGGAGGAAGGAGGAGGAGGAGAGGAGGAGGAGGAGGAGGAGGAGGAGGAGGAGAACTTTGGTGATCCCTCAGCTTGGTTGCTTTCTTGCAATATTTCAGGGCCCGTGTAGGTATTAGCATGAGTGCTGGAAGGAAGTGGAGGATGTGGGAGGGAAGGAGGAGGAGGGAGGAGGAGGAGGACGAGGAGGAGGAGGAGGAGGAGGAGGAGGAGGAGGAGGAGGAGGAGGAGGAGGAGGAGGAGGAGGAGGAGGAGGAGGAGGAGGAGGAGGAGGAGAACTTTGGTGATCCCTCAGCTTGGTTGCTTTCTTGCAATATTTCAGGGCCCGTGTAGGTATTAGCATGAGTGCTGGAAGGAAGTGGAGGATGTGGGAGGGAGGAGGAGGAGGAGGAGGAGGAGGAGGAGGAGGAGGAGGAGGAGGAGGAGGAGGAGAGGAGGAGGAGGAGGAGGAGGAGGAGGAGGAGGAGGAGGAGGAGGAGGAGGAGAACTTTGGTCTTTGGTACTTTATGAGCTTGGTTGCTTTCGTGTAGACGTTTCAGGACCCAGTTAGATAACCTTAATTTTTCTCAACTTCCAATCTTAAGAGACCCCATTCATCTTTGAGATTGAACAGCAGAACAGTAACAGAATAACAGAGTTGGAAAGGACCTTGGAGGTCTTCTAGTCCAACCCCCTGGACAAATGGCCAGTCTGTCCTTAAAAAGCTTCCAACAACTTCTGGAGGCAAGTTGTTCCACTGATTGATTGTTTTCACTGTTAGGAAATTTCTAGGTTGGTTCTCTCCTTCATCAGTTTCCGTACATTATTTCTTGTGTGTTAGAAAATATCCTGAACCTTTCTTCTTTGTGGCAGCTCCTTAGATATAGGAACACTGCGATAATGTCACCCCTAGTTCTTCTTTTCTTTAGACTACTGATTAGTAATCATCATCTTTTAACAACCCCATAATCCCTTGCGGGGTGGATTCTGGGCAACTGAATGGAGCTGACTGCTTACTGGCCAGATGCCCTTCCTGTCGCCGATGCGGAGGTATTTTTGCAACAGATATATTCTCATTGTGCCCAGAGAGATAAATCTCTGCCTCTACTTAGGATCGAACTAAAGCCTCCTGATTGTGAGGCGAGAGCTCCCCCTCTACACCACCGTACCACTCGAGACTAATAATTAGTAATCAATAATTATTATTAATCACCAATCTTAATAATAATTAATAATAGTAATAAGGATTAACCCTAATCAATAATTCTGGTTGAACATTTGGGTCCTTGGGGTTCTCTAAATTTGGCTGTTTCCTTGCAGGCGTTTCATTACCAAGCTAGGAAACATCATCAGTGCACAGGAGAGTGGAGTTGGTTGGTTATATAAACTTGATGGCGAACCTATGGCATGTGTGCCACAGGTGGCATGCAGAGCCCACTCTCTGGGCATGCCAGGCGTCACCCCATCCCAGCTCCACCATGCATGCTCCTCCCGCTGGCCAACTGGTCTTTGGGTCTCTGCCGCACATATGCAGGAGGCATGGCTCAAGTGGTGGATGCGTGCATGTACAGGGGGAGCACTGGCATTGCATTTTGGGGCCTTGTGTTATGCTCCCCGCACCCCATTTTGGCTTCCAGGTTGGGGCAGGAGGCCTTCCAGGCCCAAAACAGGGGATGGAGGGGGCGCACAATCCTCCACCCCCCAGTGCCCTGGCCTGGAGAAGCCTCGCAATCTGGGAGTCCTCCTGGATATGCGGCTAAGTTTAGAAGAACACCTGACAGCCGTGAGCAGGGGGGCCTTTTATCAGGTTCGCCTGGTACGTCAGTTGCGCCCCTTCCTGGATCAGGATGCTCTGTGCACAGTGACTCATGCCCTCATCCTTTCTCGCCTGGACTACTGCAATGCTCTCTACATGGGGCTGCCCTTGAAGAGCACCCGGAGGCTTCAGCTGGTCCAGAATGCAGCCGTGCGGGTTATCATGGGGGTACCTAGGTGCTCCCATGTTACACCCCTTTTAGGCGGCCTGCACTGGTTGCCGGTTGTTTTCCGGGTGCGATTCAAGGTATTAATTCTGACCTTTAAAGCGCTCCATGGCTTAGGCCCAGGGTACCTGCGAGACCACCTACTGCCACCAGTAGCCTCCCACCATCCAATACAATCCCACAGAGTTGGCCTCCTCAGGGTGCTGTCGGCCAGACAGTGTCGGCTGGTGACCCCCAGGGGGAGAGCCTTCTCTGTGGGAGCGCCTCTGGAATGAGCTGCCCCCGGAGCTTCGCAAAATCCCTGACCTCCGGTCCTTCCAACGCGCCCTAAAAAGTTGGCTTTTCCAGCAAGCCGAGCTGGCCTATTAATTTTAACTCATTTTTTAAATGTACTGTCCTATAAATTTGGGTTTTTTTTTTTTTTTTTTTGGATATGTATTTAATTTCTTTTTAACTTTTGGGCTGTGTGTTTTTTAATGTTGTACGCCGCCCTGAGTCCTTTTGGACAAAACAAAACAAACAAAACCTTCTGCACCAACCTGGAAGCAAAAAAATGGGTGAGTGGAATCGAGATTCATGCGCAGGGTGAAGGGGGAGTGCTGAGGGGTCGCATGTGCGGGGGTTACACACACATGCATGGGGGGAGTCACACACACATGTGCTGGGGGCAGGGCATGCAAAGTGGAGTCACACACACATTGCATTATGGGTGCGGGCAGATGGGCACGCTGTCGCCACGCAACGACAAAAAGGTTAGCCGTCACTGTTTTTTAATAGCTTCCTTGGGATGGGTCTTTTTTTACAATATTGTTGATTCCCTAATTCTGTGATGGTGAAGCTATGGCATGTGTGCCAGAGGTGGCACTCAGTGACCCCTATGTGGGCATGCAAGCCATCGTCCCAGTTCGGTTCTGCCTTGCATGAATGTGCCCCTCCCACCAGCCACCTTTGAGGCTCTGCTGCACATTTGCGGGGGGCAGAGCATGTACGAGGGAGTGAGCTTGCATGCGTGGGAGGCACACACATGCATGGGAGGACAAGGCACATCTGGGGGGTGGGGCACATGTGGAGAGACCAGTGTGCATTCCCAGGCGACAAAGCACATGTGCATGGGGGGTGCATGCACTGTATTTTGGGGGTTGGGATATATGCGTGGGCTTTCATGCACACCCACGCACGCTTTGGGCACTCGGTGCAGAAACGTTTGGCCATCACAGTCCAAATTTTTCCTTCTCCACTACTTTCTATCATAGCAAGGTAACCTGCTTTCCATTTTGACCTCAATGATTTCCCAAGAGATTTGCATCCACAATTTTCCTTTCTTCCTATTGTTTTTTCAAAATTACTGCGTCTCCCAACCTCACACACATAAGAAGTGAACAAGGAATGAAAAAAATACATGTCAACACTTTCAATAATTCTGTGTATTTACTGTCCGTAGTTCCTACCACATTGTGACCAAATTACAAAACAAAACAAAAAACACTTCAAATTAATAATTCATCCTTGGATAAATATTTTAGAAGCTTGTGTGTGTCTCTGTGTTTGTGTATGTGAGAGAGAGACAGGAACCATAGAACAATCAACTTGTTTGAACTGTCAAAGAATTGTAAACAACCATGTTGTGATTTTTGTCTTCTTTGGTTTCTGAATGAGCCATGATTCCCTTTCTTTTGGCCAACCACATATAGCAGAATAATAAATAGGTAAGGGACCTTGGAGGTCTTCTAGTCCAACCCCTGCTTCAGCAGAAAAGCTTATGCCATTTCAGACAAATAGTTGTCCCATCTCTTTTTTAAAAAACTTTCATTGATGGAACACCCACAACTTCTGAAGGCAAGTCTGGTTAATTGTTTTCACAGTTAGGAAATTTCTCCTTAGTTCTAGGTTACTTTTCTCCTTTATTGATTGTTGTTGTTAGTTGCAAAGTTGTGTCCGACCCATCGCAATCCCATGGACAACATTCCTCCAAGCCTTCCTGTCCTCTACCATCCCCTGGAGTCCATTAAAGCTCACGCCGACTGCTTCAGTCACTCCATCCAGCCACCTCATTCTCTGCCGTCCCCTTCTTCTTTTACCCTCCATCATTCCCTGCATGAGGCTCTTCTCCAGGGAGTCCTTCCTTCTCATTAGGTGGCCAAAGTACTTGAGTTTCCTCTTCAGGATCTGGCCTTTTAAAGAGCAGTCAGGGTTGATCTCCTCTAGGACTGACCGGTTGGATGGCCTTGCAGTCCAAGGGACTCGCAGGAATCTTCTCCAGCACCAGAGTCCAAAGGCCTCCATTCTTTGGTGCTCAGCCTTCCTTATGGTCCAACTTTCACAGCCATCCATTGCAAGTGGGAAAACCATAGCCTTGACTATACACACTTTTGTTGGCAGGGTTCTCCTTGATTTGTTTCCATCCATTGTTTCTTCTCTTGCGTCCTCATGCTTTAGAGAATAGGATGACCCTCTCTTGTTTGTGGTAGCCTCTTAGATATTGGGACACCAGATTATGTTTAATCTCCAGAACCGTAAAGCCTACAAACCTGAAATTTGGCACGTATGTTCCTTTTGGCTTCTAGGTGCTCAGTAAGAAAGGATTTTCTGAAATGGCAATTAGATCATTAGTATTTCTTATACAGTAATTAACACACTCTGATGCTAAAGAGTTCTACTCCCTCTCCCCACCTGAAAAGAAATCTGTTCCAACTGCCAGTCACCTCACATTCCGTTACCTCAGTTCAAACTGGCAGACATCCCATTCCTTCACTCAGGAGTGGCCTGGGGCTCCTTACAATACTAAACATCGGTACCTTAACCAAAATGTCTACGCCTTCCATCTACATTATAGAACTGCTTCCGGACTCAAGTCGGTGGGAGGGATATTCCCTTATGTGTTTCAATCACTGACCACCACTGAGCCAATGGATTGTGAACTGAATTTCTCCTGCATGGGCCGACCACGTAGTTTCATCGCAAAGCACAGGTATCCAGCTAGTCTTCCAATATTAGAGAGACTGTCACAAAGATGAGGTGAACAACCTACTAGCCAAAGCACCTGAAGGAGGGACAAGAAGTATTGGATGAAGATCATTAAGGAGAGGACCAACCTAGAACTAAGTAGAAATTTCCTGAAAGTTAGAATCATAATCACTGGAACTGCTTGCCTCCAGAAGTTTTGGGTGGAAGGTTTTAAGAAGAGATTGGACAGCCATTTCTCCCAAAAGACATAGGGTCTTCTGTTTGGGCAGAGGGTTGCAGGATTAGAAGATCTCCAGAGTCCTTTCCAACTCTGTCATTCTGTCTATGGAGATTCTCAACCATCCAGGTCACAGTTGTCCCAAAGGTGCATTTTCAAAAGGTAACTGGACTTCATTTTCCCTTGAAGATATTTTGCTGCTCCTCCAAGAAGCTTTGTCAATTCTGATTGGACCATAATATTATTCTGTATTTTGCAGTAGTCTGGAAGGGAAGGAGAGAAACCTGAATAAATATTTATGCTCTAATTTTTGCTATCTTCAGCTTCCTGGGAATTCAAAGAAGAATAGCAATAGCACTTAGACTTATATACCACTTCACGGTGCTTTACAGCCCTCTCTAAGTGGTTTACAGAGTCAGCATATGGCCTCCGACAATCTGGGTCCTCATTTTACCCACCTTGGAAGGATGGAAGGCTGAGTCAACATTGAGGTGATCAGGATCGAACTGCTAGCAGTCAGCAGAGTTAGCCTACTATACTGCATTCTAGCCACTGCACCATGACAGTAGGTAGATAGGTATGTAGGTAGGTAGGTAGGTAGGTAGGTAGGTAGGTAGGTAGGTAGGTAGGTAGATAGATGATGATAGATAGATAGATAGATAGATAGATAGATAGATAGATAGATAGATAGATAGATAGATAGATAGAGATGGATGGATAATGATAAACAGGTATAGAAGCAGTAATAACATTTAGATTTATATACTGCTTTACAGTGCTTTACAACCCTCTGTAAGCGATTTACAGCCTCTTGCCCCCAAAATCTGGGTCCTCATTTTTACTGACCTCAGAGGGAGGAAAGGATGAGTCAACCTGGAGCCTGGCGAGATTTGATCTGCCAAATAGCAGTCAGCCAGCAGTCAACAGAAGTAGCCTGCAGTACCGCACTCTAACCAGTGCACCACCATGGCTCATGTGAATACATGGGAATTTGCGATAAATCTTATCTCCAACAACTCTGTCTTGTTAGTTGGATAGAAGATAATCAGAGACCTAAAGTCATGCGAAAAAGATACTTGAATTTTTACCTAATTGACCGTGTGTGTGTGTGTGTGTGTTAAAAATGTCCTTGGGAGCCAGATATGAGGAAGAAGATCAGGTTCACCTTCACCATTCTTTTTTTTTTTGTATGTGAGTCCTTTTCTCAAAAGCAACTAGGCTTTCTTGCTCAGCTGAAGGTCCATCCAACTTCACTTCCCAGGAAATTCAACATGATTAATGGGCTTGCAAAGACTGCCAAAGGAATTAATAATAATTAGTGGCTTATTACTAAGTGTGGCCAGGAAGACAGGGAAACCACCTGCTTTTCATTTCAAAATTGATTTCTTCCCTTTGCTTAATCATACCATGAAAAGGAAGAGCTTCTATTTTTGGTTAGCGTCTCGTGAAAATAGACAGGTGTTACCAGGATTCTGGGAATGGACCACATAGTGGTTGTACGAAAGAAATATACATTTACCTACATACAGTATTTACAGTGTTTAATTAACTTTTATCCCATATTTATTAGCATTTCTATGAACTACTCAAGGTGGAGAACATAGCTAATATGCCTTCTTATTTCCTCCGCAACAAGAAATCTGTGAGAGGAGGGGGGGTTGGGTTGAGAGAGAGTGACTGGCTTTCCTGCCGAAGGTGGGACTAGAACTCACTATCACCTGGTGATTGGCCCAAAGTCAACCAGCTGGCTTTTCTACCTAAGACAGAACTAGAATTCTCAGTCTCCAGGTGATTGACCCAAAGAGCCAACTGTCTTTCATGTCCAAGGGGTTGTGGCCCAACAGTGGTCAGTGGAGCTGGTGTCAGACTGAGATAGTGAGGAGGTTGGGGAGAAACATGGGCCAGTCCTGGAGTCTGCGGAAAGCTCTGATGAGGGCTCTGTTTGGAGGCAGAGAGGGGGCCATGGCCGTCTGACAGTTATCAGCTGCCTTTGGAGTCAAATATCAGTGGGGCAGAAGAAGAGCTGGAGCCTGTTCCCAATGTGCGAATGTGGAGAGCTGACAGAAGAAGGGAACAGCTAAGGAACAAGGGCCAACTCAGGCGTAAAGGCATAGGTGGACAGTGAATGGCCCCTCCCATAAGGAATAAAGGGAACCGAAAGGGGAGGGGAGTTTGCAGGAGACAATGAGTTCAATTCATTAGGATGAAGATCAGCCTGGTGTTTAGAAGATATCGGCCTGGCAGCTCTCCAAGCCTGATAAAGGTCTCTAATTGTTAAATCTTATGAAAGACTGTTTGCCGGGAGTTTGCTGGAGAGGAATTCCCTTTAACCTAAGTAAAAGAGGGACAAGGAGTTGGGACAAGGAGTCAGTTCCATGATCTTGGGAAGCCTAGGTCAGAACACAAGGTGGGACTAGAACTCACTGTCTCCTGATAATTGGCGCAAGTTCACTCAGCCACCATTGGTGGCTAAGGTAGTTATCTTGAATATCTCTGTACATATGATCCATTTCTCCTCCTCTTCTTTCTCCTTCTCTTTCTCCTCCTCTCTCTCTTCCTCGTTCTCTTTTTTCTCTTCTTTCTCCTCCTCTTCCTCCTCCTCCTTTGGTCAGAAGCTCTTGATTCCACACATGGTCAAATGAAGACAATACCTTTCTGCCTTCACTTAGAATTTCCAGGTAGATATCTCATTACAACAATAAACTATTCTATCTTAGACTGAAATACTCATGTTATTTTTCAAACTTACATCATCCACCCTCACTCTGCACACACACCATAGAAATATACTGCATGTGGGAGAGGAGGAGCCAATGTGATGACGAGACGATGTGCGATCTCAATGCTCTGAGATCGCAGTCGATACTTTTGCTGCTGGGTGGTCCAATCGGACCTAAACCGTCGCGCAGAGACGGTGAGCAGGAAGAATATGTCTTGCTGAGCTCAGGGACATTGCAAAGTCCCTGATTGATCCAAGATAAATTCTTCAAGCCGGCGACAAAAAATCCAGCCATCTGGCTGATGAAGTCAAGGGGGGGGGGCTCCAAAATGGAAGGATATGGAAAGAGAAAGTGTTTCCAGCTGGTGAGAAATTTTTACCGTTTTAAAAGAGACTGCTTATAAAAAACTTAAAATTAATTTAAATTGGAGAACAGAAGAAATAAGTGGTGGAATTAAATTTGGAATGGTTTTGGACAATGGGTTATCTTACTTTTTAAATGCTATCTTCATTAATGGAATTTATGCAAGGCCTTTAAAACGAATGGATTAAATTTTCTTCTTCTATTTTTTTCTTTTACTATTCTTTGTAACCTGTGGACTAAAATTCTCCTCTTTCATTACTGTGGGTGTTCTAACTCATTCAAGAATTGGACTTTTTTAAAACTTGAAATACAAAAAAGATACAAAAAGAAACAAAGAAAATTGTAACAATAACATTGCTACTCGGAGGCTGGAGGTTTGTGTATTGGAAATGAAGCACTTTTACTTTTCTCACTGATTATCCTAGCTTGGCACTTCAAGGTCTCACTGCTTGTTTATAGAGAGTGATAAGAAGAAAAGCATACAGATATCCCTTTGAAGTATATCTTCAACCAGAGAAAGGTGAAAATAAATCGTTATTGTGAATCTATGCTTAATCTTGTTAAAACCTTCTAAGATAGAGCAGCAGTGTTTGTTAGCTGGAGATAATGGCACAATTTCAATAGCAGAAAGAAGTTTTAAGTCTGCAAAAGATATTCTCAGAAATACAGAAATTATCAAACACACATGAGAGGATAGAGAAGAAGTTGGAAGACTTAGTGCAGCTAACAGCAAAATATGATGATGAAGTTGAAGATGTTTATCAAGTGGAAAAAGTGGCGGTTAGAATCCTAAAAATTGAAGAGGAAAATGACTATAAAGAAATTAAAATTGCTGATATTTATGGTGATTGGTTTGTCTCTGAAAATGGAAAGAGTGGGCTACTGAAAAAGGGATTAAATGGAGGGGGGGGGAATCTACCCAGATGGCAAGATGCAGAAGAAGAAAAAACAAAAGAATTTATGGATTTAAAGAAAGAAATTTTATTAGCAATATCATTGATAACACTACTGACAATCAAAGGTAAGCTGATTAAGGAAACAGAAAAAGGGCATTGAAATTACATGAGACATTTTATAAGCAAGGAGTTGCTAAGAGGAGTCCATACAAAATTGATTAAGGAGATGATTAGAGGACTGACACCACAAATGGCAGAAGATATGAGACTGTTTTGCTACTGGAAAGATACAAGTTGATAGATGGAAGAATATAATTTAAAACTAGCTAAACTTAGTGAAATTTAGTGACAATAGATATAGTTAAACAAATAATTGATAATGATACTAATGCATACAATGTGTAATGTTATGATAAGTAATAATTGGATATGAATATTGAATGGTACCCATGAAAGGAAGATTAGATATCCTTTTGGATTATATATAAAGGTTAATAAAAAAAGAACTAAGTTAGATACAGTTAAGTGTTGATTATTAGGGGGAAAATGTTATGATACAGGATATAGTTAAATAAAGAGGGATAATGATAACAACATATATACAGGTATGGGTACAAGATAAGGAAACTGGATGTAAATTGTAAGCAGTGATTTGGAAAGGAGGATTAGAAAACTTTGTTATTAAATATTATGGATGTTTAGCTAGAATAGGACATAAGGATTCAGTGTTATTGGAGGATTTTAGAAATAGTAAATGAAATGCCAGTATGTGATTATGTATTAAATCTTGGTATATTGTATGATGAAGGATGTTTAAACAATTATATTCAAATAAAAGTGGAGGTATGATGATGGTAACATGTATAAATATCTGAGTTAAAATACTTGAGTTAATATGAATTATGTTTGTTGACTGTGGAAGAGATGCAGGAAAGCCTTTTCGTAACCAACTGATACACTTTCTACAGTATGTAAAGAAGGATGTGTTGTGTTTGTTTTGAAAATTAAAAAAATATTAAAAAGAAAAGAAAAGAAATATACTGCATGTGTAGAAGTGTGTAGGGGCAAAGGTACATATAGACACAGAGGTGACACAAAGCCTGCCCGCCATTCTGTAGAAGAAAAATAGGAGGGCAGCCAATGTCTTGAAGATAAGAGTTTCATTTCCTTTTCTTTTCCTCTGTTTATTTTTCTGCATCTGGCTGTAAACCTCATCTCTGCAACTTCTCCCCCCACCCCTCTCCCTATTATCTTTCCTGTACCTGGAGCTACACAGACGGAACAGTGGCTGAGTTTGACCTTTTGGAAATCATAAGCAATTCTTTCTCTTTGTCACGGTGATAATGGAATGGATCAGATCCTTCCTGAAGACATTATAATAGAGTTCAACTCTCTACATTGTACACTAATGACAAATGTTAAAATCCACGGCTTCTTTACCGTGGGCTCAGATAGAACTCAAGGAGGAAGTCGCGAGGCAAGTGGGATGGGGCAATATTTCCCAGGATGCTCATGGAAGCCAGATAATGTCTAGGTGGGCATCAATCTCTCACCCAAATCTTGCAGGTCACTTAGCTGAGGACCAATAGGAAGCTATTCCAGATGAAGGAGTCTTTCATACTTACTAATAGGGATGAATATTGCATCCAGTTTTGGGCGCTGTGGTATCTAAAACAAAATGTTGAGACCCTACAAAGAGTGCAGAGAAGAGCAACAAAGATGATTAGGGGGTCTGAAGGCTAAAACAATCTATCTAAATTCTTTCTTTCTTTCTTTCTTTCTTTCTTTCTTTCTTTCTTTCTTTCTTTCTTTCTTTCTTTCTTTCTTCTTCTTCTTCTTCTTCTTCTTCTTCTTCTTCTTCTTCTTCTTCTTCTTCTTCTCCTCCTCCTCCTCCTCCTCCTCCTCCTCCTCCTCCTCCTCCTCCTCCTCCTCCTCCTCCTCCTCTTTCTGTTTCTTCCTTTCCTTTCCCCTTTCCCCTATCCTCTTTCCTTTCCCTTCCTTTCCTTTCTTTTCCTTTCCTTTCCCTTTCCACTTTCCCCTTTCTCCTTTCTCCTTCTTTTCCCCCTTCCCTTCCCTTTCCCTTCCATTCTCTTTCCTCTTCCCTTCTCTTCCCTTCTCTTGCCCTTCCCTCCCTCCCTCCTTCCTTCCTTCTTTCTTTCCTTCCTTCTTTCCTTCCTTCCTTCCTGTTCTGTGCTTCACACTGCTATTCTGGGAGCATTTGGAAATGTCTTTATGACACCGCTGGCCAGAAATCAAGCTGCTGTTTAGAAAATAGGCATTTTGAAAACGGTTGGGGAAAGGGAAGAGGGATTAAACCTTCCACGATCGTATTATGCCATTCAGTCTGGAATTAATCAGGCGGTAGCAGGAATGGGACTCCAGAAGGAGCTGTTTGTGTCGCTTCATTCCCTTAATCCTCAACACAAACCCATTCTGGTAAATAATTTACATAGGTTTGCATTAGCTCAATTTGCAAAAAATTGAACAAACAGCACCGTTTCCTGCAATCCCAACAGTGTGCAATGAAAAGGAGAAGGAAAAAATAAAATAAAATCAAGCTGGCAACAGGGGATGGCATGGAACGAGGAAGCATAAAAAACTTCCATTTGAATGGAAGAATGGAGTCCATAGAAACAGAGATGGTTCGGCCAGAATTGGAGAATAAAGCTTTAATTTTGCTGGCAGCTTTTTGCAAGCCCAAACAATGACGGTAGGTTGTGTTGTTCTTTTTTTGCTTTGAGGGAAACCAGTGAGAGATTTTTTAGGTCTACGAAAATAGGCATCTGCTTCAGATTAGCCTGGTTTGGATGTAAAGCTAGACTTTAATTTAGAATTATTTTGAATGAACAGCCTGAAGTTTTGTCATTCTAGAGTTCCTTCCTTTCATTGAATGGATAAGAGAAAAATGGCATTTCCTACACTTTAAGTTAATTTCTCATTCATTCAGTCACTCAATTTGTATAGCTGCCCATCTCCAATAAATGTCTCTGAGACAAAAGACATTTTGTATTTTCTATTTTAAACATGGGTTTTCTTTCCTTCCTTTCCTTCCTTCCTTCCTTCCTTCCTTCCTTCCTTCCTTCCTTCCTTCCTTCCATTCATCTACCTCCATCCATCAATCCACCCACCCACCCATATATATCTGTCTGTCTGTCTATCTGTCTACCTACCTACCTATCTATCATCTATCATCTATCTTTATCTATCTATCCATCCACCCCCCACACCATCCATCCATCTCTCTCTCTCTCTCTCTCTCTCTCTCTCCCCCTACCTATCTCTCTATCTATCCATCCACCCACACACACACACACACACTCACTCATACACTGTCCCACTGCCAATCCATATCTATCTATCTATCTATCTATCTATCTATCTATCTATCTATCTATCTATCTATCATCTATCTATCTATCTATCTATCTATCTATCTATCTATCTATCTATCTATCTATCTATCTCTATCCATCCATCCACCCATCCATCCATTCCCACCCCCAAACAGCTACACATCATCCCTCCTTCCCTCCCTCTCTCTCCCTCTCCCATTCTCTCCTGTGCCTCTATTTCTATATAACTATATCAGTGGTGGGTTTCAAAAAATTTTAGAACCTCGTCTGTAGGTATGGCCTGCTTTGTGGGACTGGCTTCAATTCAATTCAATTCAATTTATTAAATTTATAAACCGCTCCCTCTCCCCGAAGGGACTCGGGTCATGTGACCGGGTGGGAGTGGCTTGCCAGCCATGTGACTGGGTGGACATGGCCAATTTGTAAAATGTGGTGAAACTCATTTAACAAAGCTTTTGCTTAGCAACCAAAATGTTGGCTCAGAAACTCTGGCATTTGAAGCACACAAGTCTTAAAGCTGTCAAGTTACAAGACCCTTGCACCCCTAACCATCTAGAAAAAAAAATCCCAGGGGTGTTCAAACTTGGCAGCTTTAAGACTTGTGGACTTCAACTCCCAGAATTCCTCCTCTCGCTCTTCATCTTGATGATGTGCGGATGGGCGGGGGGAGGGAGCTGGAACCGGTTCTAAACGGCACGGTAGATTTATGAAACTTCTTCTATAGAAGAGGTTAGAACTGGCAGGAACCCACCCCTGAACTATATCCACATCCATATCTAAACTTCAGAATTTTTTTTTCCACACTTTCGGAGAGAAAAAGCTACAATTCAATCCATGGCTCTTTGGCACTTCCAACCTCTGTGAAATTCACTCACTTTGGAAAGTCGATTTTCTTCTTTTCTTTTG
This sequence comes from Natrix natrix natrix, assembly GCA_029891615.1. Taxonomy (NCBI): domain Eukaryota; kingdom Metazoa; phylum Chordata; class Lepidosauria; order Squamata; family Natricidae; genus Natrix; species Natrix natrix. Next base: position 1,911,351 of record JAKRSK010007079.1, on the reverse strand, counting down.
GAGCTGGCTGCTTCCTTCCTGCTTGCCTTGCCTTCCAGTTCACATTTTTAATGTTTTTCTTCTTTCTTATGATGAAATCTCCAACTCAGCTCATGCAAATCATTGACCTTGATTGTCTTCCTCTTCTTTTCTTTTGCTTTCACTTTAGCTTCCTCCTCCTCCTCCTCTTCCTCATGTGAGACAGAGATACATACCAGCTGTGCTCGTAAAATAAGCTTAACCAGGTCAATTCAAAATAGAATTAAGACGTTCCCATAATACTTTCAATCTTGGCCATTTAGTTCTGGGCTGGTGTAATTGGTATACATTTTGATATGTTGTATGAACTCCAGAAAACAAATTCATCCAGCAAACATGTGAGTTATGTGTACACACTCCATTTGCAGTCTACAATTTTTTTCAGTGAACCTTCCAATACATTTAATTGAACTTTCAGTATAAAATTGAAATAAAATTGCCAATGGATTGTAATGTTCAATATGAGGAGGTGTAGAAAGTTAGCACCCATCCCTCGCTTAGAAGAATGAAATATTCTAGGAAATATTAAAAAGGCAGAATATTATGTTTCCCTGCATGAGAAAAGGAGAAACATGTTTTTTTAAGACAAAGAGCAGCTCCCTGCCCCCAGGAGATATTTGAGCAGGACTGGCCTATGTACAAAAAAAAGAACTTCAGATCCAGGATGATGGGATTAAGATATGACCCTCCTGGACATAATAGGATTAACCCATCTAGTAGCTCACCACATGGCACAAAACTCTGGGAACATCACATCCCCCTTTCAACCAAACCTGGGACAACCTATGATCCCTGCATAGCCCCATGGGAGTCTGACAGAAACCAATAGAATACATGTCCTTGCCACAGGAATAGGAAGCTCAAGGGCAAGGCTCAAGAGAGGGTATAAATAACCCTCAGTCTCCACTCCATGTGGTCAGCTGCCCAGGACCTCAAACTCATGTGGTCTTGCTTCACCATCAAACCATCTTTCCAATCAGCCTCCATGCTTCCAGTGTCTTTCTCCCTACTTGGAACTGAACCAGATGGACAGTTCTTCCAAAAGAGGAATTTAATCATTCGATTGGTTTAAGTTTGAGTCTTTGGGGACCTTGCTTCTTTGCTTTCTCAAGACTTCTCAAATGCTGATCTTCCAAATTAGTCAGGAACAACCAAGGCGGCCTTTCTTAGAAGAGGATTGGTCATTTGTTGGATAAATTTATGATTGTTTGGGTGGCAAGGCCTTGATTTCTGGTTATCTAGGGATGGAAAAGGTAAGATAAATGTGGTTTATCACCTCTGTAGGACACCACATAGTTTTTTTTTCCCCTTGGTTTACATCAGCCAGCCCTCTCTCCTACAAAAGACATGATTGGGTCTGTTTCATTGTACTTTCTTAATTATCCCATGTCATGTACCAACACAGTATAAAATGATAGGCTGTAACACTCGGTGACATGTGATAACTATGATAAATTACAATAGCAAAGAAAGCTTTCTTTGGAGAGAGGGAGGGAAGCAAGGAATGAAGTGCAGAGGTATTTCACACATGCCATGTATATATCTTGGATTAGGGGATAATTCCTTGTTTTGTGTTTAATGATAAGATTACAGGCATGCTAGCAATGGGTCATTCATTAACATGCTCTTCTTTCTTTCTTTCTTTCTTTCTTTCTTTCTTTCTTTCTTTCTTTCTTTCTTTCTTTCTTCCTTCCTTCCTTCCTTCCTCCTTCCTTCCTTCCTTCCTTCCTTCCTTCCTTCTTTCATCTTTTTCTTTCTTTCTTCTACCTTATCTTCTTCTCTCCTCCTCCTCCTCCTCCTCCTCCTCCTCCTCCTCCTCCTCCTCCTCCTCCTCCTCCTCCTCCTCCTCCTCCTCCTCCTCTTCTTCTTCTTCTTCTTCTTCTTCTTCTTCTTCTTCTTCTTCTTCTTCTTCTTCTTCTTCTTCCAATACAATAGTAGAGTTGGAAGGGACCTTGGAGGTCTTCTAGTCCAACCCCCTGCCTAGGCAGGAAACCCTATACCATTTCAGACAAATGGCTATCCAACATCATCATCTTCTTCTTCTTCTTCTTCTTCTTCTTCTTCTTCTTCTTCTTCTTCTTCTTCTTCTTCTTCTTCTTCTTCTTCTTCTTCTTCTTCTTCTTCTTCTTCTCCTCCTCCTCATCCTCATCCTCATCCTCCTTTTATTATCAATATCCTCCTCCTCCTCAGCATCCTCACCACCACCACCACACCTGCCATTGACAAATTGAACATGCCAACAAATATCCAACCAATACTCTTCTTTTCCCCTATTTAATGTTTGTTTGTTTAGAACAATCACTTTAAGGGATGGCCTTCAAGCAGGAAAGGTGTCCCTCCCCCCACACCACCTTTTTGGCAGAAAACACAATCCAGTTTCTTCAGAATGCTGGCTGTCATATGGAGGATTGTAGGCCCTTTGAAGGAGAGGTTTGTCAGAAAGGTTTATTCCCCAAATAAACCGGCTGCTTGATGAAGATCCTTGGTCCATTTCCTGCTTTAGCAATTTATGTGTGCCTAAAGGCTTGGCTCTTTGTTGGCCGCGGTTTCAATTTCATACCCATAAAACAGAGCAGAAATGGCTTAACTCTAAGCTTGGAACACAAACTGTTTCTTTCAGAAGTCTGGCTTTCCATTTCAATGTAGATCTGAATTCAATATGGGCTCATTCCTCTACACAACTCTTTACTAACTTTGGGTAAATAAAAACAAATCAGAAATTTCCATTTCTCTATTCCTCTTGACATTTCTACCGGAGTATCAGACCATCTTATTTGTCTCTTGAGAAACCTATATGTGGGTCAAGAAGCAACAGTGCCATAGAACCACTGATTGGTTCAAAATTGGGAAAGGAGTCCGGGAAGGCTGCGTACTGTCGCCCTGCCTGTTTAACTTATATGCAGAGCACATCACGAGAAAGGCTGAGCTAGATGAATCAAACATTGGAATTAAGATTGCCAGGAGAAATATCAACAACCTCAGATATGCCGATGATACCACTCTAATGGCAGAAAGAGGAACTAAAGAGCCTCTTGATGCGGGTATCAGGGTTCCAAATAGCATCCAAAAGTAAATCAGAATCCAAGGCAAAGTATTGCTCAAAGTTCTATTCTATTCTATTCTATTCTATTCCATTCCATTCCATTCTATCATTCTATTCTATTCTATTATATTCTATTCCATTCTATTCCATTCCATTCCATTCCATTCTCTCTCAAATAGATGGCCAGTTAAGAAACATGTCCTATACACTCTGTTCTGCAGTAACATATACCCACAGTCTACTACTACCCTTTCTCCATTCCTTCCAAGAAGACTTGAAAATATAGGTTAGTGTTCTGACCCCCCTCTTCGTACATCAAAGCACTCCAAGACAAGAATACTGCTAGACAATTTATTCACAGTAAATTCACACACTGACTAGACCATGGCAGCAATCCAGACTTCCAAGATACGGAACAGACACGAGAGCTTCCCCAGCGTGGGTTATTAAGTTGAATCCTGCAACCAGCCTCCTCACAAAGTCTCTCCTTATATACTATCTTGAGAGGAGCCTAATTACAACCACCTGGGTCCAATTATCTTCTGTATCTGCGTAGTTGTTCTCTACGTCTATCAGCCCTCCATTGCCATGCATCCAAGACTAATTCCCTTGTCTCTGCCCCACTGCTCCAAGGCATGACGTCAGGAGCACACTCCCTTTGGCTTTCACCGCTGCTCCATGCCTCAGGCGCCCCCTGGAGGCCAACCAGCCTCTCTGATCCCTGCTTGGAGTCGGAACCCTGTCCAGGGTCCTCCACATCTTCCAGGGCCGACTCATAGGGACCCTCGCTGTCGGAGTTTAGTTTAGTTAGTTTTTTAGTTTATTTAATTTATAGACCGCCCCCTCTCCCCGGAGGGACTCGGGGCGGTGTACAGACCATTCGTAATCAAAACAATAAAATGACATAAGACATAAGACATGCAACATAAACAACTCACACACACGGTCTGTTATAAAATCCCAAAACCAATTAAATATTAAGAACAATTTTAAAACCCATTAAAACCCCAGTATAAAATTTAAAAAGCCATCCAGGAAGGTTTAAATAGATGATAAATGCAGTTACGATTATGGTTGTAATTAGGCCAGACCTGCTACTCGAAACAGGTGGGTCTTGAGTTTCTTGCGGAAGGAGCGGAGATCAGAGGTGGTTCTAATATCGGGGGGGAGGTCGTTCCAGAGGGTTGGGCCCATCACAGAGAAGGCCCTACTCCTAGGCACCGCCCGCCCGCACTGTTTAGCGGATGGTACCCGGAGGAGGCCCTCTTTGTGAGAGCGGATTGGTCGCAGGGATGTATGGGGTAGAATGCGATCCCGCAAATAACTAGGAGTCTGTTTGCAGCTCCTGCTGGGCCACAACAGGTTAGTATAGATCATCATGGAGAACATCTATTGATGTGGTTGCCAGAGTTCCAAAATGTCTTCATGGCACAAAATCAATCACTCACTCAACCAATCAAGACTCTTTGGTTTGGTTCTTTCCTTGATTAGTTGCCACCCATTGTTTCTTGTCCTGCCCTCGGGTGCTTTGGAGAATAGCTTGACTCCCTCTTCTTTGTGGCAACCCCTGAGATACTGGAAGACTGCTATCAAGTCACCCCACTCACATATTGGAAGACCGGCACCACAGAGATTGGAATTGGTTTTTTATCTTCTCAATGTAGGGTTAAAATTTAGGTTCAGGTCCTCTGGCCTGGCATCATTACTGATTGAGGACAGATTTAAGTCAACTTGCAAAATGTCATGGGGAGAAAAGGTCCAATTTTATTGCTTCTCATCAGGGTTTATTTTTGCATTGGGCTTTGACCGTGCTTGATGGCCCATTAAACAACAGAGTTGGGATTTGGATCTAGAAAGGGAGTGACACCACTTTTATACCCAGGACATTTTAACAATTGCTTTATTCCTGTCAATGACTTCTCCTGAATCATAATGAAAAAAATAATGTCAAAGCTTTCATTTTGGAGTGATTTGAGTGCTTTAACTATCAGCTTTGCTGGATGGACAGATACCAAAATGTCACTTTTGCCCAACATTTCAACATTTCTCTCATTGTTTTGCCAAGGCCATTTTGCAAAAACGAGCCATAGAGTATATCCATTCCCTCAAGCTTTATTTTTTTTAAAAAAAAATATTAACCATGTAGAGATGAAAAGGGACACGGTGGCTAAGACGCTGAGCTTGTTGATCAGAAAAGTCGGCAGTTTGGCGGTTCAAATACCTAGTGCCACATAACGGAGTGAGCTCCTGTTACTTGTCCCAGCTTCTGCCAACCTAGCAGTTCGAAAGCACATAAAAATGCAAGCAGCAAAATAGGAACCACCTTTGGTGGGAAGGTAACAGCGTTATGTTCGCCTTCGACATTTAGTCATGCCGGCCACATGACCACAGAGACGTCTTCGCACAGTTCTGGCTCTTCGGCTTTGAAACGGAGATGAGCACCACCCCTTAGAGTCTAGCACATATGTGTGAGGGGAACCTTTACCTGTAGACATGAAAAATAAACAGCATATCTTGATTTTTTTTTAAAAAAAAATTAAACATCAATGAAGGAATAATCTGGGAGGAATTAACATGATCAGCCTCAAATAAAGGAGCTTTTGATTATTTCAGTTTTAATCTTTTTATGTAAATAGTGACATCAGAACAGATAGAACAGGAGTGTCAAACTCACGGTGTCACATGACATTTTTTTCCTTCATGGAGCTGGGGTGGGCGTGTCCTGCGTGACTCTGATATAGAATGTAGGCCACCTGGTGATCACTCCTCTCTTCTGCATTGTAAAACTAACAATGTGTTGGACACAGATGATATTGTGGCAGGAGCCAAAAAATCTAATACAACCCTTGGTTGAATAAACAGAGGCATAGAATCAAAAGCATGTGAAGTATTAATACTGCTTGATAAAGCCTTGAGTAAGGCCACACCTGGAACACTGCATCCCATTTTGGTCACCACGTTACAAAGAAGACACTTTACAAAGAAGATGTTGAGGCTTTGGAAAAAGTGCAAAGAAGAGCAACTAAGATGATTAAAGGCCTGGAGACTCAAACATATGAAGAGCAGTTCCAGGAATTGGGTTTGGCTAATCTAGAGAAATGAAGGACTGGGGTGAAATGACAGCCGTATTTCAACATTTGAGGAGCTGCCACAAAGAAGAGGGGGGGTCAACTTATTTTCCAAAGCACCAGAGGGCAGGACAGGAAACAATGGATGGAAACTAATCAAGGAGAGAAGCAACCTAGAACTAAGGAGAAATTTCCTAATGGTGAGAACAGTCAACCAATGGAATAACTTGCTTTCATAGGTTGTGAATGCACTAGACGTTTTTAAGAGACTGGGCAACCATATATCTGAATGGTATAGGGTCTCCTGCCTGAGCAGGGGTTGGATTAGATGATCTCCAAGGTCCCTTCCAGCTCTATTCTGACTAGGTATATCCAATGCTTAAAGGTTTGTGATGTGAAAAAAAAATGATTCAGCAGAGTAACTAGATATATCCCTAGTTGGGTCATATTTCCAAACTCTGTTTTGCTTTGCCATCCTGTCAAGAATGGTAACAAAATCTAGGAAAATGCCAATTTTAGAATGAAATTGTTTTGACCTTCCCCAAGAGCATGAAACAAACTCCTTGTCCCAACAAAAAAACCATTTTATTAATTTACTGTGAATTCTGCTCATTCACAGCCGGCAAAGTCTTTCAAAGGAGGATTTCCAGTTACAGACCTTCTCTGGCTTGGAGAGCTGCCAGGCAGATCTCTGCAAAACTTGGCAAGGAGTCTCAGAGAGTCACAAACCAATTAAGTGAACCAATTGTCTCCTGCAAACTCCACTCCACTTTTGCTCCTCTTTTATTTCCTCTGGGAGGGGCCATTCATCATCCACCTGTGGTCTTACTTCCAAGTAGACCCCTGTTCTTTAGATGTTCCCTTTGTCTGGCAATTTTGCACATGCGCACACTGGGAACAGGCTCCAGCTGTTCGTCTGCCTTACTGATGTCTGACTCTGAAGGCAGCTGATAACTGTCGGACGGCCCTGGTCCCCTCTCTGCCTCTGACACAAAGCACTCATCCGAGTCTTCCCCAGTCTCCAGGACTGGGCCATGTTCCTCCCCAACCTCCTCACTGTCTGAATCTGCTGCCAGCTCCCCTGTCCGCTGGTGGGCCCCAACAGAAATGCTTCCAAATATCTAAATCTTGAGACAATGAGAATTTGGCTTTAGATATCTTACATGAAGGGACTCGTAACTCCTGGAGTATCATGTTTGTTTAAGACCATGTTTTGCACAAATCTGCCTACTGCAGTGAATTTCTCAGCAGTTTACATGCAAGTATGCATTAGGAGAAAAAGAAATAAACTTTTTTTAATAAACAGAGATAAAATGCATACTTAAATATTCAATATGCACATCTGAATATTCAACATTTGATGTTGAGAACACGCACCAAACGTTCAGTTTAGAAACAGATAATTTCAGCTCAAGTCACCTCAAATTAACAGACTTCTTAATTCCAGATTTCTTAAATTCATTGCTGTCGCTCAGTGCCTTCATGTCAGTGTTGGCTCCTGGTGACTGCTTAGAGAAATCTTGGAAGGTTGGTTTTCCACTGTCTTACCAAAATCACTCAGCTGGTTTTCATGCCTAAGGGAGGACTAGAACTCACAATCACCTGGTTATTAGACCAGAGTCATGCAACTGACTTTCATGTCTGAGATACGATTAGAACTCACCATCTCCTGGTGATTGGCCCAAAGTCACCCAGCCAGCTTTCATATTAAGGCAAGACTAGAACTTACCATCTCCTGCTGATTGGTCACTCAGCTGATTTTCATGCCTAAGCAGAACTAGAATTCACCATCTCCTGGTTATTAGCCCAAAGTCACCCAGCTGGCTTTCATGCCTAAAGTGGAACTAGAACTCCCAGTCTCCTGGTGATTGGCCCAAAGTCACCCATATATTAGGACAGGGATGGTAGGCACATTGGTGCACTTATGCACGTCCCTTACAGAGCTCTTAAGAATGGGGTGAGTCGACAGTAGCCAGTCTAAGGTTAAAGTTTTGGGGGTTTGGGGAAGAAACCACAGTGGCAAGTAGAGCATTCCAGGCATTGACCACTCTGTTGTTGAAGTCACATTTTCTGCAATCAAGTTTGGAGCGGTTTACCTTGAGTTTATATCTATTGTGTGCTCGTGTATTATTGCGGTTGAAGCTGAAGTAGTCATTGACAGCTAGGACGTTGTAGCAGATAATTTTGTGTACTACACTTAGGTCAGACCATAGGCGGTGTAGTTCTAAGTTGTCTAAGCCTGTGACGTTGATGCTATTATACATCTTGGCACTAATGATCTATCCCAGAAAGATGTACTTTCTGTGCAGAATGATTTCCAGAACTTGGGGTATGAACTTAATAGTATAGGTTGTAGGCTTATCTTTTCAGAGGTTTTACCTGTATATAAGGAACAAAAAGGGAAGGGCCAGCGTGTAGCAGAGTTTAATGTTTGGCTAAAGGAGTGGTGTAAAAGGGAAGGCTTTGGTTTTATTAGTCATGAAGCCTGTAGCTGGTCCAATGAGAAACTGTACAAAAGAGATGGGTTGCACCCATCCAAGAAAGGAACTGAGTTACTTGGCATTAAATTCACAGATTTTCTTGATAAACATTTAAACTGAAGAGCGGGGACAGAGAATTAATAGATACAGAACATCTCTGTCCCCAGCAAACTAAAATTCATAGGGTTATAAATGCATGTAACATAGATGTGTGTGTAGGTAAGATTATCACTCCTGCTGTCAAGCAAAACCAAGCATGTAATAGTGATTGTCATACCATGTGCATGAATCACACAAGTGGCAAGAAAATAGGGGCAGTCAGGCATAATACAGGTTATGTAGACAGTAAACACAAGGTCAATCAAAATGGACTCAAATGTCTATATACCAATGCACAGAGCATGAGGAATAAACAGGGAGAATTAGAAATTCAAGTAAAAGAGGGCAGATATGATATTATTGCCATTACAGAAACTTGGTGGGATGAAACTGACAAATGGAACATACAGCTAGAAGGATTTAAATTATTTAAAAGAAATAGACCAAATAAAAGAGGAGGTGGAGTTGCACTATATATAAGAAATAACTATGTCTCTACAGAAATAGAGCACAACAATAATGAGAACTATCTTGAATGCATTTGGGTCAATATTAAAGGTTGTGGGGGAAATGACATTGCCATAGGTCTATACTACAGGCCACCCAACCAAGCAGAGGAAGAAGATGAACTTTTTGCTAGTCAGCTAACTAAGGTATGTAGGAAGCACACCACAATAGTAATGGGAGATTTTAACTACCCTGACATCAACTGGGAAACAAACTCTGCACCAAGTGGAAGATCCAACAGGTTCCTAACAAACCTAGCAGACAACTTTGTTTTCCAAAAAGTAGAGAAGGAAACAAGGGGATCAGCCATACTGGACTTAATTCTCACTAACAGAGAGGAAATGATAGAAGGTGTTGAAGTCATAGGAACCCTGGGGGCAAGTGACCATGCAATATTGGAATTCAACATTATCCAAACACAAGTAGTAGAACAAAGTCAAACTAGAGTCTTGGACTTTAAGAAAGCTAATTTCAATAAACTTAGAGAGAGCTTGGGAAAAATTCCATGGATGAGAATCCTCGAGGGGAAAACAACTCAAGAAGCTTGGGAAATTTTGAAAAATGAGATTAGAAAAGCCCAGTCTAACACAATACCAATGAAGAAGAAAAACAACAGCTCCCAAAAGAAACCAGCATGGCTGCATAAACAACTATCTGACAAACTGAAAGACAAAAAAAGTAAGTATAAAAAGTGGAAGGAGGGGGACATAACTAAGGCAGAATATCAGCAAATAGCCCGAGCCTGTAAAGATGAAGTGAGGAAAGCTAAGGCTCACAATGAAGAAAGGCTTGCCACAAAAGTAAAAATTAACAAAAAAAGCTTCTTCCAACATGTTAAAAACAAGAAAAAAGTTAAGGAAACAATTGGTCCATTGCTAGGAGAAAGTGGCAAGAAGGTGACAAGCAACAGGGAGAAAGCAGAACTATTTAACTCATGTTTTGCATCTGTCTTTACACAAAGGGATAAAACAGTCCAACCTATCAAAAGCAGCACCACAAAATTAGGAACACAAATTGAAATAGGGAAGAAAATGGTAAGTGAGCACCTGTCTACCCTAGATGAGTTCAAATCACCAGGACCGGATGGATTACACCCCAGAGTTCTGAAGGAACTAGCAGACGAGATCTCAGAACCACTGAATTATATCTTTCAGAGATCCTGGAACACCGGGGAACTACCAGAGGACTGGAAAAGAGCTGATGTGGTTCCCATCTTCAAAAAAGGGAAAAAATTAGATCCAGGAAACTACAGACCTATCAGCCTAACCTCAATACCAGGAAAGATTCTGGAAAAAATAATCAAGCAACGAATTTGCGAACACCTAGAAGCAAACAAAGTAATAGCCAAAAGCCAACATGGATTTGTCAAAAACAGATCATGCCAGACTAATCTTATTGCATTCTTTGATAATGTGACAAAATTAGTGGACCAGAGGAATGCCGTTGATATAGTTTACTTGGACTTCAGTAAGGCTTTTGATAAGGTAGACCATAACCTACTACTAGATAAAGTAGAAGAATGTGGGTTAGACAGCATCACCACCAGATGGATTGGTAACTGGCTGACCAACCGCACTCAACGTGTAGTTCTCAATGGAACTGCATCTACATGGAGGGAAGTATGCAGTGGAGTACCCCAAGGCTCTGTTTTAGGCCCAGTACTCTTCAACATCTTCATCAATGATTTGGATGAGGGAATAAATGGGGAACTCATCAAATTTGCAGATGATACCAAGCTGGCAGGAATAGCCAACACTCCAGAAGATAGGCTTAAGATACAGAAGGATCTTGACAAACTTGAACATTGGGCACTATCTAATAAAATGAAATTCAATGGTGAAAAGAGTAAGGTTCTACATTTAGGCAACAAAAACGGAATGCACAGGTACAGTATAGGTGATACCTTACTCAGTAGTAGTAACTGTGAAAGGGATCTTGGAGTCCTAGTGGACAACCATTTAAATATGAGCCAGCAGTGTGCAGCAGCTGCCAAAAAAGCCAACACAGTTCTAGGCTGCATCAACAGAGGGATAGAATCAAGATCACGTGAAGTGTTAATACCACTTTATAATGCCTTGGTAAGGCCACACTTGGAATACTGCATTCAGTTCTGGTCGCCACGATGTAAAAAAGATGTGGAGACTCTAGAAAGAGTGCAGAGAAGAGCAACAAAGATGATTAGGGGACTGGAGACTAAAACATATGAAGAACGGTTGCAGGAACTGGGTATGTTTAGCTTAAGAGAAAGAAGGACTAGGGGAGACATGATAGCATTATTCCAATATCTCAGAGGTTGCCACAAAGAAGAGGGAGTCAAACTATTCTCCAAAGCACCTGAGGGTAGAACAAGAAGCAATGGGTGGAAACTAATCAAGGAGAGAAGCAACTTAGAACTGAGGAGAAATTTCCTGACAGTGAGAACAATTAATCAGTGGAACAGCTTGCCTCCAGAAGTTGTGAATGCCCCAACACTGGAAGTCTTTAAGAAGATGATGGATAGCTATTTGTCTGAAACGGTATAGGGTTTCCTGCCTAGGCAGGGGGTTGGACTAGAAGACCTCCAAGGTCCCTTCCAACTCTACTATTGTATTGTATTAAAATTTCAAGCCAGGTGGCATAAGAGATTCTGTTGGAGCAGAAATACATACATACATACATACATACATACATACATACATACATACATACATACATACATACATACATACATACGCCACGATGTAAAAGAGATGTGGAGACTATAGAAAGAGTGCAGAGAAGAGCAACAAAGATGATTAGGGGATTGGAGACTAAAACATATAAAGAACGGTTGCAGGAACTGGGTATGTCTAGTTTAATAGAAAGAAGGACTAGGGGAGACATGATAGCAGTCTTCCAATATCTCAGGGGTTGCCACAAAGAAGAGGGAGTCAAACTATTCTCCAAGGCACCTGAGGGCAGGACAAGAAGCAATGGGTGGAAACTAATCAAGGAGAGAAGCAACTTAGAACTGAGGAGAAATTTCCTGACAGTGAGAACAATTAATCAGTGGAACAGAAGTTGCCTCCAGAAGTTTATTTATTATTTATAATTTGTAGCACCCCTCTCCACAAAGGGACTCGGGCGCGTCAATATAAAACCTATATTACACATGCAATGCCCAACACTGGAATCTTTAAGAAGATGTTGGATAGCTATTTGTCTGGAACAGTATAGGGTTTCCTGCCTAGGCAGGGGGTTGGACTAGAAGACCTCCAAGGTCCCTTCCAACTCTACTATTGTATTATTGTATACACACACACACACACACACACACACACACACACACACACACACACACATAATGAATGGTGATGGATGAACTGCTTTTAAAAACATACACTTATCACCTGCCTGTTTTCCACAAAACTTCATTAAAAAAACAAAATAAGACTTTATTCTGATCCAGAAATCAGACGGGCTTTAAGACTGGAAAAAATATGAAATGGAATGAAATTGAAACTGACAGATCACTCTACCTCTTTTAAAGTAGTGGTTACCTTAATGGGAAGTATCAACAAAATGTAATTTAATGAACTATCTTTTTCAACCTTAGAAAGCGTATGTTTTATTCCTTTTCCCTTAAGCTGGTAGCATCTCAGCTGCCAAAGAAGGGCAGCCTATATGATTATTTCCTCTAAATGAAAGAGCAAACAGATGGACGCTTTATCCATGAATATTTTGTATAACACAAATCTTTTTGAAAACAAAGATTTTTCAGCTGACGGTGTGAAGTGGCAAGAGAAGGTGACTTTTTGCCCTGTGCAAACAACCTACCGATTAATTTATTTTCTTGCCACCTGACCACAATTTTTCCTTTTTCGTTTTAAAGAATTTTATTGGTTTTTAAAATTTATGGGAAAAGGGTAGGTGGATACAGAAAAAAAATTTTTTGGCAGCTCCATCGTGCTAGAGGTAGGAATCTCTCCAATTCTCACAACTTTTACAGAAAGAAAAAAACAAAAGATAAAAGATAAGTAGAAACAGAATCTTATTATACATTGTATCAACCATGTGTTCAATCATCTCTTTTGCCACTTTCTAATATATCAACAATTAGAATGATATTCCAGATATATTTATTTTTGTGACCTGAGTCTTTCCATTATTGTTCCCTCCCCCCTGTCCCCAGGTGGAGCCGCAGCCCCTCCCTCCTTCATGTCTTGTGTGTTGTCGCCTTTTTCACTACCTCTTATATTTCCGTCCTCTAGGAGGGCACTATGTTTTTTAATGAAGGCCTCTGCCTCCACGACTGTGTTAATTCTAATTCTGTTTCCCTCCCAGAAGACCAGCATTCCTTCTGGCAATAACCATCTAAACCAAATTCCTTTATTATATAATTTCTTTGATAAGGAGGAATACTTCCTCCTCTTATCTCTTATTTTTTTCAGAATTTGCTTAAGAATGGCAATTTCTTTATCTTTATATTTTAGTGGTCCCCCCCCCCCCTTTGAGCCCCTAGAATCTCATCCCTCATGGTCTTCCTAAGAAATTTAACATGTACTTCCCTTGGAACATTATGTGTTCTGGCATATGCTGAATTAATCCTATAAACCAGATCCATATCCCACCACAACTGTTCTTTATCTCTCTTAATATATTCTGCTAAAATTGTACTCATAATATCCTTAAGATCTTCATCTTCTGTCTCCAGTAGGTTCTGGAATCTGAGAAAGAAGGACATTCTTTCATGTTTTATCTTTACCATAAAATTTTCCAATTCTATATTCCCGTTCTGGACTGCCTTAACCTCCTCCCCCAGCCCAACAGTGCCCTCCTCCAGCACACCAATTATCTATTTATTTTCTATTATTTGTTGCTGCACACTTTTAAGCTCTTCTCTAAAATCTGCCACCTCCTTTTTCAACTCATTTTGTCCCTGCATAAGAGCCTGAAACATTTGAGTAAATCTTTTGAACTCTCTCCAGTTCTTTCTTGTTGTGAAAATGATGAAATTTTTGTCTGTTGAGTCGTTGGATTGGATGTAGAAGAAGTCGGTGCCGAGGCTGCTTTTCCTGAGGGTGGTTTTCTGGGCCCCATTGTCTAAGTTCAAAGATGAGTATAAATCTTTTGCAAAAGAAATGGCGTCTGTGAAGCGTGCAGCCGAGTGAGTCCGAGAAGACAGGCAAATCCAAAAGTGAAAATTAACCCTCCATCACAGTTCCAAGCCAAGAAATCACAAAAAAAAAAGAAATCAAATAATCCAAATCCAGAAAGAACACGTAACAGGAGAGGCTCCAAGAGTCTTTCAGAGGGGATAATATAAAGCCAGACTTTCTTCAATGATAGTTTCAAAAGGCAGACTTCATTTATAAATGTGAAGAAGAAGACAGAAGCAGGCCATCTTGGCTCCCCTTTGGAATCAGGAGCAGAACATCAAAAACTTTCATAAAGCTTTCAAAACAACTCAGCAATCACCTCTTGCAGTTATGATATAAATCTTTTCACATAGTTAGTTCAAGTGGCTAATTCAACTTTTTGCTCTCTCTCTCTCCATTCCGAGATTGAGAGATAGTCCAAATGCCACTTTGCCTGAGAGGGGTAGAAGAAAAAAGCAACCCCCCTCCAATCTTCCAACTTCAAAGAGATTGAATCCACAACTTACAAAAAAGCCGCTGCTCATCAATTAAAATTAACTTCTCACCTCCAGCACTTCAGCCGCTGCATGTAGATAACTCTTTCCTTCCGGAATCCATTCAGCAAAGGTGCTGCTATGCACCCCTATGCTCCCCGGCTCCTGAGGCGAAACTGGAAACCCCCCCCCCCATGGCTGCTGCCTATCCGGAGGGTTCCAGCAAGCCGCGCTATGGCAGGTGGTCCCTCCAAAACCACCTGTGCTCCTAAAAGAAGCTCACCGGAGAAGCGAACAGTGGACCAACGTCCGTCGCCTTCGGAAACCGGAAGCAATCTCCATATTTTCCTCTTTTTTTTAGGGAAGATGAGTGGATGGGTGGGTGGGTGGGTGGGTGGGATGGATGGATGGATGGATGGATGGATAATACATGGAGGGAGGGAGGGATAGATGGATGGATGAGAGATGGATAGTTATAGTTATATATGATTCCAAACTGAATTCTTTATTGTTGCACACTTTTAGACAAAGCTACCACATTGAACGCTCTGCTGTGATGGCGAATCTATGGCATGCGTGCCACAGGTAGCACACAGAGCCATATCTGAGGGCACGCAAGGCATGTGAGGCCTGCTGATTTTCGGCCTTTTGGAGGGTGTGGGGAGGCCCTTTTCGCCCTCTCCAGGCTTCAGGAAAGCCTGCTTAAGCCTGTGGATGGTGAAAAAACAGACCTACCGGGACAACCGGAAGTTGGGAAATGGGCCATTTCCTCCCTCCAGGGTGGCATGGGGCACAGGGGAGGCCATTTTCTCCTTTCCCAGGCTCCAAGAAAGCCATGCGCACATGCGCAGGGGAGCAGCGGGGGGGGGGGGGGTCATGCAGGTGGGCATAATGCGGAGGGGATTTAATTATTGGGGGTTTGTGTGCCTGTGCTTTTGAGGGGAAAAAGGTTCCCCATCCCTGTTCTACTGTGTGCCAGGGTTCCAAGTAACAAATCCAATGCAAATCAAAACTCTGAGGCCAAGGTGCTCCTCCCAGTTCAAGCTTAATAGGCATGTCATATTGGCACACCTGGTGAAAACCTGACGCTGAAGGTCCCAGAGGTTTTCCCCACCAAAATTCAAAGTCAAAGTTTTTCCCCTCCTGCAGTCCACATATCCATTACATGGTCCAAACAGGTGCCAAATCCAGTTGGTTCCAGTTGGTTTCAGTCCGCACCTCCCCAGCACCTGGTGACAACCTCCTTGATTCCCAGGAGAAAGAATTTTATTTTGGCTACAACTCTACTCCTCCCACCCATTCCCACAGCTCCAAAGCCCTGAAGACGCTCCAAAATGTGAAGTTGACAATGTATCAGGGGTGGGTTCCTGCCAGTTCTAAGTTCTTCTCTAGAAGAGGTTCCACAAATCTACAGTGCCATTTAGAACCGGTTCCAGCTCCCCCCCCCCCCCGCCCATCCACACATCATCAAGATGAAGAGCGAGAGGAGGAATTCTGGGAGTTGAAGTCCACAACTCTTAAAGCTGTCAGGTTTGAACACCCCTGGGATTTTTTTCCCTAAAGGGTTAGGGATGCAAGGGTCTTGTAACTTGACAGCTTTAAGACTTGGTTGCTTCAAATGCCAGAGTTTCTGAGCCAACATCTTGGTTGCTAAGCAAGAGCATTGTTAAGTGAGTTTCACCACATTTTACAAGTTGGCCATGCCCACCAAGTCACATGACTGCCAAGCCACTCCCTCTTGGTAACATGACTGGCAAGCCACTCCCACCCAGTCACATAGCCAGCAAGCCACTCCCACAAAGCAGGCCACACCTACAGAAGAGGTTCTAAAGAATTTTGAAAACCACCACTGCACTGTATACACAATAACAATATTTATAGCATTCCAATATTTCAGGGGCTCCCACAAAGGAGGAGGAGACAACCTATTTTCTTAAAAACAGCAGAAGGGAAGGCAGGAAACAATTAATGGAAACTAATCAAGGAGAGGAACAACCTAGAAATAAGGAGAAATTTCCACACAGTGAGAACAATTAACCAGTGGAACGGCTTATCTCCTGCAGGTGTGAATGCTCCAACACTGGACATTTTTCAAGGTTTTAAGAAGAGACTGGACAGCCATTTGTCTGGAATGGTATAAAGCCGTGATGGCAAACTTATGGCACATGTGCCACAGATGGCATGCAAAGCCTTCTTTGCAGGCATGCCAGCCATCGCCCCAGCCCAGGCCACGGTGTATGTGTGCACGCCTCCCGCCAGCCAGCTCTCAATAACCCGGCATTGCTTGGGTGTTTATTTATAAGGGGGAAATGTCCAGACCAAACGTAATTTTCCCCCTTAACAGAGGGAGCCCCCTTGTGGAGTACGGTGAAGTTGTTACCATGGCAACTCCACTGCACTGCACAGTAGAAGCCATTTTAAGGCACAACAGGTTGTATCTTAGCAGAACACACACCCTGAGGGGTATTAGTTAGGGGTGTCTTACCCCCACAGTATCTGTTTCCAGAGAGTAAGTCATCTGTGTACCAAGTTTGGTTGAAATTGCTCAAGGCGTTCCGGAATTATGCTGGAACTTACACGCGCACACACACACACACACACACGGTCCCTTTATTACTAGGGAGAGCAAGATAAGCCGTTTCCAAGCCAGAAAAGCAAGGCAATAACAATTATCTCTGTTCTTGCATTTCTCCCGTCTCTTCGTACAGTAATGAATTGTAACAGCTCCTTCCTGTGGACTTCTCTCCCAAATAATTAATGTCCTAAGATATTCTATTTACTGGGAAAGCTGTTTGAATGAAAGAAGTGATTACTTTTGGAGTAAACAGAACAGCGAAGCACCGTTTGCAAACAAAGGCGACAGTGGTTTCTATAAAAGTCAGGACTTTTGAAAACAGCTTTTTTCCTTTTTTTTCCATTTTGGGGTTTTTCTCCTCTGTGCCTTTAGCGGTTTGCTTCTTTCTTTCTTTCTTTCTTTCTTTCTTTCTTTCTTTCTTTCTTTCTTTCTTTCTTTCTTTCTTTCTTTCTTTCTTTCTTTCTTTCTTTCTTTCTATCTTTTCCTTCATTCCTTTCTCTCTACCTCTCCCCCTCTCTCTTTTCTATCTCTTTCTGCCTTTATTTCTCTCAGTTTTCTTCTTTTTTCCTCTTTCTCTCTCCCTCTCTTTTTCTTCTTGTGACATTACTGTGCCTTGCAATGCATGGCTTGCAATGTCTCTACCAAAATCTCTTTCTGTCTGTATCAACTACCTTTATATCTCTGTCTGCTATCTATCTATCTATCTATCTATCTATCTATCTATCTATCTATCTATCTATCTATCCATCCATCCATCCATCCATCCATCCATCCATCCATCCATCCATCCATCCATCCATCTATCATCTATCTATCTATCTATCTATCTATCTATCTATCTATCTATCTATCTATCTATCTATCTATCATCTATCTATCTATCATCTATCTATCTATCTATCTATCTATCTATCTATCTATCTATCTATCTATCTATCTATCTAATCTGTCTGTCCATCCATCGTCTACCTTCCTCCCTACCTCCCTACCTCCCTCTACCTCTTTACATACACACCTACATCTCTCCCATCTGTCTGTCTGTCTGTCTGTCTGTCTGTCTGTCTGTCTGTCTGTCTATCTATCTATCTATCTATCTATCTATCTATCATCTGTCTGTCCATTCATCACCTACCTACCTACCTACCTACCTACCTACCTACCTACCTATCTACCTACCTAATCTACTAACCAACCAACCAACCAACTATTTAACCTATTCTCTTTTGAGTGCTTAAAATAAGATGTAGCCAATTTCTCAACTGGTAAAATCACCAGATATTGAATGTGATCAGAAAAATCCAAAAGGATTTTAAACCCTGAAAAGAACCTGAATTCTTTATTAAGGAGCTTAGGAAATTGACATTTATAGATCTAAATGTGAAGCCTCCCACTTCCTTGGTCTGATGAACAGATTGCCAGGCAATTATCTTTCAGATTTCACACTTTTCCAATTTTAATGTTCGATTCAGAAAAAAAGGGACCAAATGTGTTTTTAGGATGAAACTGTTTAGAAAGGAGCAGGCTGAGAAAACAGCAGCTTTCGGATGCTTGTTTTTTTATTCCTTCTAATTCCCTTTGATGCAAGAGGGATGTTAAGAATAGATACTCATCGGGATATTGGTTAAGGTGCGAGACTAGAGAGTGGGAGATGGTAAGTTCTAGTCCTGCCTTAGCCATGAAAGCCAGGTGAGCCAATTGACCAGGAGATTGGGAGTTCTAGTCCTGCCTTAGACATGAAAGCCAGCTGGGTGACTTTGGGCCAATGGCCAGGAGACTGAGAGTTCAAATTCCACCTAGACATGTAAGCCGGATGAGTAACTTTGGGCCAATGGCCAGGAGACTGGGAGTTCTAGTTCTGCCTTAGACATGAAATGCAGCTGAATAACTTTGGGCCAGTCCCTCTCTTTCAATCCAGCCCACCTCAGAGGTGCTTTTGTTGTGGGGAAAACAAGAGGAAGAAGATATCTTTGATGCATTGGCCATCTTGAATTATTTGTAAAAATAATAAAAGTGGAACATAAACAAACAATCAAATAAATGGATGAATTGTTGGGTTTGCAATCTAGCTTCAGAGAGTAGGCAGGAGGGCAAAAATATCAAAATTGCACCCACGGTCATGCCTCCTGTTTCAGGTACATCATGAGACAAGTGGAATTTCAAAGGTCTCATGACTTTTCTGATGGCATTCTAGACTGAAAGTTGGGATTGTAATTTTGTTATTTCTTTTTAAGCCTTTTCCTTCCTCCAGACACCCTGATGCCAGTTGTAGGAGGGCTCAGTATTTTCATTAAAGTATTTCCACCCTTCCTTAAATTCTAAGTGCCTTTTGTGATTATTCTGGAGTAGTGTTACCTTAGCTGGGGGAAAAAAAAAACCTGTCACTTTTCTTCTTAACAAAACTCTCTTGTTTCCCTTTATTTGTATTGTACTTATTAGTTTGTCAAATGTGTACAAGATAGCAGGTATAAATATAAACATGGGCATGAACAAAAGAAATGAATACAAATAAATGGGGACAGTAGGACAAGGACGGTAGGCATGCTGGTGCGCTTATGCACGCCCCCTTTAAGTCATTGTGCAACACATAACACTCAAAGTAGCTCAGTGATTGGACTCATCCAGCATCATTGGCATTATACTACTGTTTTTAGAGACAGAGGACTATTGTGGAGTGTCAATTGCATTTTAATATTTTTAATGTTTCAGTTCTGAGTATTGGATAGGTCTTCTAGTCCACTACCTTGTTCAGACAGAAGACCCTATGCCATTCCAGACAAATGGTTGCCCAATCTCTTCTTACAAACCTCTGGTGTTGGAGCATCCACAATGTCTGGAGGTAAATTGTTCCACTGATTAATTAATTGTTCTGTCAGGAAATGTCTCCTTTGCTCTAGGTTGCTTCCATTCTTGATTAGTTTCCATCTATTGCTTCTTATTCTGCCCTCGGGTGCTTTGGAGAATAGCTTGACTCCCTCTTCTTTGGGGCAGCCCTTGAGATATTGGAACACTGCTATCATGTCTCCCCAAGTCCTTCTTTCTATTAAACTAGACATACCCAGTTCCTGCAACCGTTCTTTATATGTTTTAGCCTCCAGTCCCCTAATCATCTTTGTTGCTCTACTCTGCAGTCTTTCTGGAGTCTCAACATCTTGCTTTTTAATATTGTGACAGTGACGTGCAGTCAGGGGAGTCCCCTTCCCCTGCACATGCTGTCCCATTCCCCTCCTTCCTGAGCCAACATGAAGGGGACCACAGCTCGCGCTGATCTGAGGCTGGCACTGAGGAGCCTCCTGCACACGCGGTCCCATTCCCCTCCTTCCTGAGCCAACAGGAAGGGGACCACAGCTCGCGCTGATCTGAGGCTAGCGCTGAGGAGCACAGCGTGGCTCTTCTCCTCAACGCAGCAGAAGGAGTTGCTGTCCCTGCCACCGTGATCCTGGGGTATCTTGCTTGCACGCTTGCAAAGATCAAAGTTGTCACAGTCCTCCCTTCATGATGATAATTTGATGACATCACCAGCCTTACCAGCCATAAACCTCACCGCACGTCACTGTATTGTGATGACTAAAGTTGAATATAATATTCCAAGTGTGCTTGGAATTATAAAGCACTATAAAATGGTATTAATATGTGGGTTAGATTCTGAATATTTCATTACCAGGCTAGGTGACATCTTCAGCATAGTTTAGAGGAGGTCATTGTGTTGGGGCCCACCGGTGGCCAGTGGAGCAGGCAGCAGAGTGGGACAGTGAGGAGGTTGGGGAGGAACATGGGCCAGTCCTGGCAGCTAAGGAAAGCTCAGACGAAGGCTCTGCATAGGAGGCAGAGTGAGAGCTAGACAGCAGTGAGGCAGAGGAACAGCTGGAGCCTGTTCCCAGTGTGTGCATGTGCAGGGCTGCCAGAAGACAACTAAAAAAGCAGGGTCCACGTGGGAGTAAAGACACACCTTGGAGGGGATTGGCCCCTCCCATAGAAAACAAAAGAGGAGTGGACGGGGAGTGGACCTTTGCAGGAAACAATGTTCATTCAGCCATATCAAGAGAGAAAAGTTCTGTTTGCAACTATAAGAGACTTTGTGCCAAGTTTTCTCTTGCCCTGCTTTTGGAACTAGTTATTTGGCAGCTCACCAAGCGAGATAAGGTTCATATTTGATAAACAACCCTCTGAAAGACTGTTTGTTGAGCCTTGCGGACTTTGAATGAAAGGAATTGACAGTCGTGTAAATAAAAGGGGATTCTCTGGGACCAAGACTCCACTTCTTGCTTGTTAAGGAAGCCTGGGTCAGAACACAGTGTTCTGTATATAAAGGCTTAGGTGTGGGTGCGTTAAGTGAAAGGTCTTGTGACAGATGTGATGAGTCAGCTGTGAGTCTTGTGAAGGGTCTTGTGATAAGGAGATGACCTCAGGTCAAGGTTGTTGGGTGTGTGAGTAGGGGCGGAATTGCATGAGTTGGTTGAAGGCTGATGCTCCCTCTGGTTGGTTGGCTGTGCAGTTGATTTGGATTCTGAGGGGTTGGTAGGCTCGTTGTAGATCAATGTGTCTGATGGAATTGCTTGTGGAGTGCCAGGCTTCGATGAACTCATGTGTGTGTGACGAGTGGCGGCATGGGCAATGAAACCAAGCTTGTGGTTTCACAAGTTGAGAGAATGAACCTTTAGCCCTATCCTGCACCTGAGCTGCAGAAATTTGCCACTATAGCAGGAGTGTAAAACTCAGTTTCATTGAGGGCCACATCAGGGTTGTGTTTGACTTCAGGGGGGCAGGGTGGGCATGGCTAGAGTTGGCCTGGCCAGCTCTACATCACTTGTGTCAGGGGCATCTGTGGTGGCCCGATCACTCTGTCAGCAAAAACAAGCTCCTGAGCTCCGTTTTCAGCTGTGATGGCCTTCTGCAACCCTCTGTTCCATTTTTGCTGGCAGAGACACTGTGGGCCAGTCCTTTGCTGTTTCCAGCAGCCCTTCAGGCCAGAGTTAAGCAACCTGCAGTCCGGATCCAGCCCCCGGGTCTTGAGTTTGACACCCCTGCACTATAGCAATGGTACTTACACTTCATGTGATTTTTTTTTAAGTTGCTGAGGTCAGGAAACACTGCTGTTTTAAATCCTGGATCTTTTGAAGAACAAGCTGAAGCTACAGTCTTCCGGAGAAGCACTGAATGCCCCTCTCCTCATTTGGCCCCGGCTGAATGCGATGATCTCACTCGGAGAGATGGTGGGCCGTGCCACATGACAGCCGCCAAGTGGAAGCTGTTGTTTGTGCCCCAGCTGTGTTAAACGGGAAGGCCCCCTCCGGTGATGCTCGTCAGAAACCTGCTGAGAACATCTCAGCTGGATGCCACCTTTGGCACCAGTGACAACACTGCAGCTGTGCTAATCGTCTTTGGCAACCCCTTTTTGTCGCCGAATTGCGAGGGTGGAATGTGCAATCTGTACAGGAGATGAGCTTATTCCTCAATTCCCCTTGGATGAATGTTCTGTATCTTAATAAATTATTTGTGGGATATAAAACCTTGTAATAAATTAAGGTCTCGGCTTTTGGAAGGCAAGCGTGGTTTGGAGAACACCAAATAGCTTATGCAGGGCTTGGCTGAGCCAGGTCTTTTTTTCTTTCTTTCTTTCTTTCTTTCTTTCTTTCTTTCTTTCTTTCTTTCTTTCTTTCTTTCTTTCTTTCTTTCTTTCCTTCCTTCCTTCCTTCCTTCCTTCCTTTCTTTCTTTCTTTCTTTCTTTCTTTCTTTCTTTCTTTCTTTCCATTTAGGTGGAACATTTACCTCAGACATCATAACAGTGAAGGAATGTTGACAAAGCTAGGAAAACAAAGCCTGAACATGGCTGTGGGGCAGCCATCCCAGACATCTGATTTTAATTCAGTCTTGGCCAAATCAAATATTCTTGGAAATTTCCTGAAAGAAATAGAATAGAGTTGGAAGGGACCTTGGAGATCTTCAGGTTCAACCCCCTGCTCAAGCAGAATACTCTATATCAGTGTTTTTCAACCTCGTCAACTTGAAGATGTCTGGACTTCAACTCCCAGAATTCCCCAGCCAGCTGGCTGGGGAATTCTGGGAGTTGAAGTCCAGACATCTTCAAGTTGACAAGGTTGAGAAACGCTGCTCTATATCATTTCAGACAAATTATTGTCCAGTGTCTTCTCAAAAGCCTCCAGTATTGGAGCATTCATAGCTTCTGAAGACAAGTTATTCCACTGATTAATTGTTCTCAATATCAGGAAATCCCCCCCCCCCTTAGTTCCAGGTGTCTTCTCTCCTTGGTTAGTTTCCACCCATTGCTTCTTGTCCTGCCTTCGGGTGCTTTGGAGAATTGGTTGACCCTCTCCTCTTTGTGGCAGCCCCTCAAATATTGGAACACTTCATATCATGAAGGAACCATGGAGGTCTTCTAGTCCAATCCCCTGCTCAAGTACGAGACCCTATACTATTTTAGACAAATGGCTCTCCATTCTCTTCTTGAAAACCTCCAGTGATGGAGAACCTCCAACTTCTGAAGGCAAGTTGTTACACTGCTTCATTCTTCTCACTTTTAGGAAGTTTCTCCTTAGTTCCAGGTTGCTTCTCCCCTTGGTTAGTTTCCACCCATTGCTTCTTGTCACACCCTCAGCCATTAAAGCAGCTCTCTTAAACACACTACTGAGACAGAATGTCCAAGGGATTTCTACATAAATGTGTAGGATATTTCATTCTCAATCTTCTCTAAATAAAAAGGAATCCAGGGATCAGTTGGCAAGATACGCATATCAAATGTAAAGCAAATGGATATCCAAAATCTTCTTAAAAACTTCCAGTGTTGGGGCATTCACAAATTCTGGAGGCAAGTTGTTCCACTGATTGATTGTTCTGACTGTCAGGAAATTTCTCCTTAGTTCTAAGTTGCTTCTCTCCTTGATGAGTTCCCACCCATTTCTTTTTGTCCTGCCCTCAGGTGCCTTGGAGAATAGCTTGACTCTCTCTTCTTTGTGGCAACCCCTGAGATATTGGAACACTGCTATCATGTCTCCCCTAGTCCTTCTTTTCTCTAGACTAGCCCTATCCAATTCTAGCCAATCTAGTTTTTAATATTCCCAATTGTTTCTCTCCAATCCCAGAGGAACCTTGCCACCATTCCATGCTTTGGGGCAATCTGGCCCTTTGCCAAATCCTTCTGATTTCCCTCTCATCTGCCCTACAAGCAAATATTTGCATCCAAACAACGATCACAACAGCTTTGTTCTCTTTATCCCTGCGGGAGGCAACTCTGAATCTCTTTGCTACTGTCAGGAAAAGTTTCCCAGTTCCCCATCTGTCTCTGCCCCAAAGAACATTCAAGGTTGAGGGATATTGTAGACCCAAATGTCGAGACTCACTCATGAAAAGGAAATTCAAGGACAAGATGCATCAAGATACAATCAGTCCATTTTGATGAAAGCATTTTGGGTGCTAAACTGAGCTCTTCTTAAATGGAACAATCTTACTACACACTTCTTCATTGCCCTTGTACCATACATTTGTGTGTGATTGTGTGTGTGTTGTTTAGTAACAATAAAGCTATACTAAAGTATAATAATCCTTGACTTACAACTACAACTGAGCACAAAATTTCTGTTGCTAAATAAAATTGTATTTTTATTTTATTTTATTTCATTTCATAATTTCAGTTCAGTTCACTTCAGTTCAGTTCAGTTGAGTTCAATTGAGTTCATTTTACCATTTTATTTTTCCTATCGTATCCTATCCTATTCATTATATTTCATGTTTCATTTCATACTTTATTTTATTTTTGTATTTTATTTTGTATTTTATTATTTTATTCTCCAAGCACTTGAAGGTAGGAAAGGAAGAAAGGGATGGAAACTAATCATTGAAAGAACCAGAGGTGGCATTCAGCCGGAAATTTTGAGTAGTTCGGAGATCTGATAAATGCCACCTGAGGCTGCCCCCGCCCCCATCTATTCTCTGCCTCCCGAGTCCCAGCTGATCGGGAGGGAATGGGGATTTTGCAGTAACCTTCCCCAGCCCCACCCACCAAGCCACACCCAGCAAGCCATGCCACACCCAGCAAGCCATGCCCACAGAACCGGTAGCAAAAAAAAAATCGAATCCCACCACTGGAGAGAACCAACCTAGAACTAAAGACAAATTTCCTGATGATGAAAACATTTAATCGGTGGAATGACTTGTTTTCATTGCCTCTTCCCCCTGTCCATCAAATCATTCTCAAATACCAGTACAAGTAGGCCTTTAGTGTCCTTTTGAAGTTCCAAGACCACTGAAAAAAGTGACTTATAACCGTTTTCCACATTTATAACTGTTGCAGCAGTTACATCATGTGATCAAAACTCAGTCATTTGACAACCGTCTCATATTTATGATGGTTGCAACGTCCTCCCGGGGGGTGGGGGGTCCACAATCCCATTTTTGTGACCTTCTGACTAGCAAAGTCCAGGGGGAAGCCAGATTCGCTTAATATTGTGATTAATAACTTAACAGCCGTACTGATTCACTTAACAACAGTGGCAAGAGGGGCTGCAAAATGGGGCCCAAACTCACTTAACAACTGTCTTGCCAAGCAACAGAAACGTGGGGCTTGACTGTGGTCGTAAGGTGAGGAATACCTGCAACCATCAATTTCACCAGTGTTTCTTCCCTTGCCTTTTCCTTTGTCGGTTTCTACTTCACTTTCACAAAACTTATGAGATCTACTTTCTCTCTCTCTCTCTTTCTCTTTTTTTGACTCTTCTTTCTATCACTTAATAGTTAACTAGGAAAGTCACACTGAAAATTACAGGTTCTGCCTATTTAACTGTAACAAGTCACTTGCCATAAATATACAGTGACTCAATATTATTTTTTCCCCTTTGTCAGTTTGGGGAGGTGTTGATGGTGAACAAGCTATCATTAATCCTTGCCCTGATCCCCCTTAATGCATGGCACAGCAGTCCTGGATGCACGATAAACAGAAACAGTGTAAACAAATTTGTTGGAAAATGCTCCAGAAGATAATATCTTCCATGACTTGACTGTAACAGCTTCCTTACCACAATCAATGAAACACTAATAATAATATGATTGTCTCAAAAGTGCATTTATTTTTCAAGAGGCAACTGGACTTTCTGGTTTTTCTTTGAAAATGTCCCGCTTCTTCTCCAAGAAGCTTCTTCAGCTCTGATTGAATGGTGGGTAATGGAAGGCTTTATATTCCTTGCTGACAGCTGGCAATTGTATCTTTTAGAGACTCATTAAGGCCACCTTAATTAGGGGACTGGAGACTAAAACGTATGAAGAACGGTTGCAGGAACTGGGTATGCATAGTTTAATAGAAAGAAGGACTAGGGGAGACATGATAGCAGTCTTCCAATATCTCAGGGATTGCCACAAAGAAGAGGGAGTCAAACTATTCTCCAAGGCACCTGAGGGCAGAACAAGAAGCAATGGGTGGAAACTAATCAAGGAGAGAAGCAACTTAGAACTGAGGAGAAATTTCCTGACAGTTAGAACAATTAATCAGTGGAACAGAAGTTGTGACTGCCCCAACACTGGAAGTCTTTAAGAAGATGTTGGATAGCCATCTGTCTGAAACGGTATAGGGTTTCCTGCCTAGGCAGGGGGTTGGACTAGAAGACCTCCATGTCCCTTCCAACTCGTATTGTATTGTACCTGGAGTTTTATCTGGGATCTCAACAACATCTACATATCATTGAAAAGAATTAGTCAAAAAAAAAACCCAAAAGGAAACAAAACCACAACACCTCCTCACCAGCAATCAACACCCAAATGAATAACAAGACTAATGCCAGACTAAAAATCAAGAAGTAAACAATATCCCGATCAAGGAACTACCAACTCAGACAAACAAGCTAACGGTAAATAACCATCCAATCAAAAAAACACCAAGGTTACTCTCACCAACACTGACAGAACAAGACAGTTTATTATTAGCACTGATGATCATTCCAAAAGGTGCTTTTTCAGGAAGCAACCATATTTTCTTGTTTTTTCTTTGAAGATGTTTCACTTCTCATCCTCATTCTTCAGTTCTCACTGGATGGTGGGGAATGGAAGGATTTTATATACCTTGCAGTTAACTGGTCATTTGCATCCTTCTTAGATAGTCGTTGAGGCCACTTGGAGGTTTGTCTGTGTCCTCAAGGTCCACCCGAGAAGAGCATAAGGGTGTGGAGCCTTCTTGGAACTGTTGAAAGGACTGTGTTGTAGATTGGAGATAGAGGATGTTGTATCCCTCCCCCCTCTGTTGAGAGAGGGCTGTTCAAGGTTGACATAGATGACCTCTTTGACCCCTCTTTCAAACCAGCAATCTGTCCAAGATATAGACTTTGTTGTCTTCAAAAGAGTGGCCTGTCTCTTTTAAATGCAGATGGACTGCTGAATCTTGCCCTGATGGGTTTATTGTCCTATGTTGTGCCATGAGTTTATGAAGTTGGTGTTTTGTTTCCCCAATGTACAGAACTGCACATGGCTCACTGCATTGTACTCCTTATACCACATCACTCAATTTCTGTCTGGGTGTTTTAGCTTCTATCTTAGTGTATTTTTGGGCTTGAAGTGTTCATGTACGTTATGTTGGCTGAAGATTCTCCTGAGCTTTTCCGATATGACTGCAACGGATGGAATGGCAATGTTGCTTCATTTATTCATACAATATATCAATAAACCATATATCAATAAATCAATACAATACCATATTTTTCGGAGTATAAGATGCACCAAGATTTTGAAAAGGCAAATTAAAAAAAAAGGTTTTTGCACTATGCAGACCTACCAAAAACAGCCCGTTTTTCGCAAAAACGGGCCCGATTTTTTTTGCATGCATAGCCTTTGGAAGGTTTATAGAGTGCTCCTGGGGACTGAGGATGGGGGCAAAATTGAGCAAAAAACCGGCCCATTTTTCACTCATTTCTGCCCTCCCCAGTCCTCAGGAGCACTCTGAAAGCCTCCATAAGGCTATGTACGGTCATTTTGGTGAAGGGGGCAGGGTTTCTGGAGGTGGAAAATGCTGTATTCAACGTATAAGATGCACCCAGATTTTCAGCGTCTTTTTTGAGGGAAAAAGGTGCATCTTATACTCCAAAAAATACGCTAAGCATTGATACAATGAATGAAGCAATACCTTTGGGACAATTATGAGTTGGATGACTGAGAATCTCCTTAGACTTCCATCACTGGAGGCTTTGAAAAATAACCTTGACAACCATTTAACCAGGATTGTATAAGGTCTCTGACTTGTGCAGAGGGGTTGACTAGAAGGCCTCTGAGGTCCCTTCAAGGCAGGAGTGGGATTGAAAATTTTTAGCAACTGATTCTCTGCCTGCTTGCTGGTTGAGCATGGCCATGGGGGCATGGCCTAGTTGGCTTCCTGCACCACACTGGCGGGAGGGGGGTGTTTTCACCCTCCCCAGGCTCTGGAAGTTTTCCTGGAGCTTCCGGGAGGGCAAACACAGCCTCCCTGGGCTCCGGAGGCACTCTGGGGTTCGGGAACAGGCCAGTTTCCACACTTCCAGTACTTCTAGTAGGCCTATTTTTCACACTCCCCAGGCTCTACTTCCGGTAGAGCAGGGGTGTCCAAACTTGGCAACCATTATACTTCTCTGTCGAGAAGTTCGGGCAGTTGAAATCCCTTTCTCCTTTAAAGACATTTGTATGTTTTTTTTTTTTAAAAAAAAAATCACCATCGTTTTCCTAGCAAGGTTAGCTTCTTCTTTTCTTGTCCCATAAAATAAGCCCCAAGTTACTCGTTTTGGAATAAATATTCATGCGTTTGTCACTTGCAAATGTGTGAGGTTTCCTTTTCTTTTTTTTCAAAGGAAAAAAAAACCCTACTTGAATTGTCCTTTTTTAAAATGCAGCTGACCTATCTTATTTGGGATATGATGCCACCAGCTTTTTTTTTTTTTTTTTTTGACACTCTATCAAAACGCAAGCAGTAAAAAAAAAAAAAAAAAAAAGTGGGGGAGAAGAGAAATGGAGGGACGAAGGAAGGAAGCCAGCATCCCTGGAATAAATTGTTTATGTCCTCGCAGCATGTTTAAATAGTTTTTACATGTAGAACATTAAATTTTTATCAACAAATCAAGAAAGGGACACTTGTACACAGAAATCAATTCGCTCGGCAACTATCTTCAAGGCTGATTTGTAATTTATTTTAGCCATAAAACATTTCTCTCTCTCTCTCTCTCTCTCTCTCTCTCTCTCTCTCTCTCTCTCTCTCTCTCTCTCTCTCTCTCTCTCTCTCTCTCTCTCTCTCTCTCTCTCTTAGATCTAGGTTTATTTCTTCTGGGCAAAAAGCCATTCTGGCAGGTTTTTTCTGGCACGTACCTGAGACAGCCACACCGAGAGCAATAAAGATAAAGAAATTACATAGGAAGAGAGGTGCAGAGGAAAAGATGGAGAGTTTGAATGGCCCTTCTGTTATGGCGCTGCCGATAGATGGAGAATGTGTATTTAAGGATTGCGCCTTTATCCCCTGAAAGGAGAACTTGGGTTACAAAGAGGTTACTCCGTAGCCCATCTCTAGATTAAAGAGAGAGGAATGTCTTACAGGGGTGGGATTCAAAAAATTTAGCAACCGGTTCTCTGTCAGGTTGCTGAGTGGGCATCGGTGCTCCACCACTGGAGGCTTTCAAGAAGAGACTGGGCAGCCATTTGTCTGGAATGGTAGAGGGTCTCCTACTAGACCAGGGGTTGGACTAGAAGACCTCCAAGGTCCCTTCCAGCTCTGTTCTGATTGAACCAAAGCTCTGATTGTTGTCTGTGTGGTGTGTGTGTGGAATGCCACTCAGAGTTCCCTGTGTGTGAGTTGCGTGTCCTTATAAATTTGTTTAGTGACATAAACAAACTTGGATCTTCAGCCAACTTGCTTTCCACTTCTCATAGTACAGCTGGCTATCTTACTCGTTTCTGCAACTTTATTTTTGACGTTATGCTGTATAAATAGAGCAATGACTGTTTCTTCAGAGGCATGTTTATCTTATCCCCTCCCCCTGCAGTATTATTTTTAGTGATATTGCTGTGTCAAATCTGCATTTATCTCTCTCTCTCTTTCTTCTTTCTTTCTCTCTCTCTCCCTCCTTCCCTCCTCTATCTATCTATCTATCTATCTATCTATCTATCTATCTATCTATCTATCTATCATCTATCTATCTATCTATCATCATCTATCTATCTATCTATCTATCTATCTATCTATCTATCATCTATCTATCTATCTATCATCTATCTCTATCTCTCTGCCTATCTGCCTATCTTATCTCTCTCTCTCTCCCTACCTACCTATCATCTATCTCTATTCCTCTGCCTACCTCTCTCATCTCTATCTATCTGTCTATCTATCTATCTATCTATCTATCTATCTTTCTTTCTTCTTCTTTCTTTCTTTCTTTCTTTCTTTCATCATCTATTCATATAGGATGAGAGAAAATAAATTATTTGATTCTAAATTTGCAGGCAGGCAAATAAACAAGAAACATTTTAGTTCAAAGCTAAAAAGAAAAAGAGAGTGATCTTTCATTGCAAACCTGTGTGGATTTCCCGTGGATTTGCATCTGAATGTCACTACAACTGTGTGTTTCAAAGCAAGTGCTTGTATTTGTTTGGGGATTTCCAGAAAAGGAGAAGAAATAAGAGCATTTATAATGTGGTGCATAATTCATTTGCTGTGGATAGCTTCCAAGTCTCTTTTTCCCCTCCACTTGTTTCTTTGGTTTTTAATTTATTTCAATAGCTTTTTTTTTTTTTTTTTTAGGAAAAAAATATATGAATCCCACGGTCATTCAACACCAGCCTATTCCACCCCTTTCTGGGAAAAAAAACAACAACTCTTTTTTTCCCCATCCTTAAATGCCATAGTGGTCCTGCGATGCTTTGAAAAACAGGAATCACAAAGCAGAGCAAAATGTACTACCAAAGTGGAAATAGCTGGTTCCTATTATTTCAATAACAGTTGTTTTCCCGCATATCACTCATTTTTTTCTTTCTGGTCAAACAAACAAACAAACACCCAGCCTTCGTCTCACCACACATTTTGCAGAAAGAAACACATTGTGACCAAACGTTGCCTCTATAAATTCCCCTAAAATGAAATCCAGAGTGAATTCAAGATCTATTCATCAGCTCCTGGAGAAAAGTGCCATTCACTCAAAAGAGGTCAGTTGGTTTTGTTAGCTGAAGTGACATTGGCTACAAACCTGGAGGCATTTTTTTTTTTTTGAGGCATATTATATGAAATATGAGGAATCTTGGACAAAGGTGGGAGAACATTAATGATGAGTGAAATATAAGGGGTGAGAGGAACGTTGGTTCCCCTCCACCCAGCCATCATTTCAGTTTCTATCAAATTCTGCACTCCAGAGACAGACTGTTGAAGAAATATTGACTGATTTGCAAGAGATTCAGTTCAATCAAATAAAATAGACTCTACTTTGGATGTTCCATAGAGTAACGGTGGACATCCTTGGTTATGAAGATGCCCCATCACTGAAGGATTTCAAAAAGAGACTGGACAACCATCTGTCTGAAATGATAATGGCTTTCCTGCTCGAACATGGGGTTGGACTAGAAGACCTCTAAGGTGCCTTCTATTATTCTATGTTCTCTCCTTGATGAGCCTCCCACTTTCTTCTCAAGATCTTGACCAATGCCCTCTACATGGGGCTTCCCTTGGGACGCATCCGGAGACTGCAGCTAGTTCAGAACGCAGCCGCGTGGGTTATTATGGGAAGTACTTGTTACTCCCACGTAACACCTCTCCTGCGCGAGCTGCACTGGCTACCTGTGGCCTTTCGGGTGCGTTTCAAGGTATTGATTACCATCTTTAAAGCGCTCCATGGCATAGGACCTAGGTATCTGCAGGATCGCATCCTACCACACACGTCCCTGCGACCTATCCGCTCACACAGAGAGGGGCTCCTCCTGGTGCCGTCTGCTAGGCAATGCCAGCGGGCGACACCTAGGAGTAGATCCTTCTCTGTGATGGGCCCAACCCTCTGGAATGACCTCCCCCCAGACATTCGAACTACCACCGACCTCCGTTCCTTCCGGCAAAAGTTAAAGACTCACCTATTTCAATCAGCTGGCCTGGCACTTTCTTAGTTTTACCTCCCAGGGATTTATTTTATTTTAATTGGGTTTGGGGTTTTAATAAGTTTTTAATGTACTATATTTATTATTCTATATACAGTCTTGCAACCTCCTCCACCTACGTATTTAATTATTTAACTGTTTTATGTATGTATTTTATAACGCATTTTAGTGACTGTACACCGCCCCGAGTCCCTTTCGGGAGGGGGGGCGGTCTATAAATATGAATAATAAAAAAAAAAGACTGTAGCTCCAGCCCCATCTGAGAATTACGCTAAGACCGAAGGCTTATTTCAGAAATTAATCGGGGACTAATGGCCAAATATGGTGACATCTACTTTGTTTTGTTTTTTGATGATGGTGGTGATTATCTTTTATTCATTGAACATGAAACTCAGTCAACTGAACATTCAAAAATGCATCGCAAACACCATTGACTGATGCTAATGGTTGATACGGGTTGCTGCCAGCATCATAGGGACTAACCAAGTATCTTCTTAAGATGTACGGTGCTCCAAAGAGCAGAGTTTTTTTTACTTCCGCTGGTGTTATTACAGAAAGTTGTAATTCCTTGATGTACTTTGTAAAATTCTTGGACATGGTGCCAAGCGCCCCGATGACAATGAGTATCACTGTCACATGTTTCACCCACAATCGTGTACTTTTGATGGCCAGGTCGTGATATTTCATGATTTTTCCCCAGTTCTTTTTTTTTTTTTCCCTTCAGCGTCTCGTGGTACTGCGATATCAATAAATTGTATGCTTCAGTTTCCGACAACTGTGATGTCTGGGCTTCTTGTGTTCCAAATGACGATCTGTCTGTTTTTGTAAATTGTTGTTGTTGTTGTTGTTATTTTATTATTATCCACATTGGCACAATGGTTTGAGTGCAGTACTGCAGGCGACTTCTGCTGACTGCTGACTGACTGCAATTTAGCAGTTGAAATTTCACCAGGCTCAAGGTTGACTCAGCCTTCCAGCCTTTGAAGGTGGATGAAATGAGGACACCAATTGTTGGGGGCAATATGCTGACTCTGTAAACCACTTAGAGAGGGCTGTAAAATCACTATAAAGCGCTATATAAGTCTAAGAGCTATTGCAATTCCTTCCTTCCTTCCTTCCTTCCTTCCTTCCTTCCTTCCTTCCTTCCTTCCTTCCTTCCTTCCTTCCTTCCTTCCTTGCCATGGTGGTGCAGTGGTTAGAATGCAATACTGCAGGCTAACTCTGCCAACTGCTAGCAGTTCAATCCTGACTGGCTCAAGTTTGACTTGCCTTTCGTTCCTCCCAAGGTCAGTAAAATGAGGACACCAATTGTTGGGGGCAATATGCTGACTCTGTAAACCGCATAGAGAGGGCTGTAAAAGCACTATAAAGCGATATATAAGTCTAAGGGCTATTGCAATTCCTTCCTTCCTTCCTTCCTTCCTTCCTTCCTTCCTTCCTTCCTTCCTTCCTTCCTTCCTTTCCTTCGTTCCTTCCTTTCCTTCCTTCCATGATGGGGGTTAGAATGCAGCATTGCAGATTAACTCTGCCCACTACCAGGAGTTCGATCCTGTTGGGACTCAAGATTGACCCAGATTTTAAAGGCAGGTAAAATGAGGACCCAGATTGTTGGGGGCAATATGGGGAGAAAGGAAACCTATTGTTTAACTAAGCAAGATTTCCGGCAGGAAATTCTGGGCTGGTTTTGTTTTTTCAGTTTTGAGATGGTGTATCCAATATAGTTTTACTTTTCCGGTCTAAATTCTCTTGAAAGTTTCTTTCTTTGGTCGGACCATTGATGGTCCCTTAAATTGTTTCTGCAGCTGCACTTTGTATCTTCTGACACCTGTTATTTATTTATTTTATTTTCATAAACTTAGATTGCATTGTTCTCATTCATATTCCTTTGTTTGTATTAACATTGTTCGCCACCACTGTTATTATCCTATTTCTCTCATTTTTGTAGGAAGGAAAGGATGCACATGGAATTAATGATTTCATTAGTATTCCATCCACCAAGGACATATCATGGGCAACCAGTGGCAACCATTAAAGCAACTCTCTTAAACACACTACTGAGACAGAATGTCCAAGGGACTTCTACATAAATATATAGCATATTTCATTCTGAATCTTCTCTAAATAAAAAGGAATCCAGGGATCAGTTGGCAAGAGATATCAAATGTAAAGCAAAAGTTAAAAGCAAACATGAAAATGCTTCTTATTGGATAACAGAATAACAGAGTTGGAAGGGAACTTGGAGGTCTTCTAGTCTGATCTCTGGTCAAGCAGGAGACCCTAAACATTTCAGACATGTGACCCTGGTGTCTTCTTAAAAATATCCAATGATGAAGCAACCACAACTTCTGAAGACAAGTCATTTTGCTGATTAATTGTTCTCACAGTCAATAAATTCTCCTTAGTTCAGGTTGCTTCTCTCCTTGATAAGTTTCCACCCATTGCTTCTTGTCCTGCCCTCAGGTGCTTTGGAGAATAGAGTGACTCCCTCTTCTTTGTGGAAGCCCCTGAGATATCAGCACACTGCTATCATGTCTTCCCTACTCCTTCTTTTCACTAGACTAGCCCTACCCAATTCAATACATAGCAATGCAGCTTCTTGTTAGAATGACAGAGTTGGATGGGACCTTGGAGGTCTTCTAGTCCAACCCCCTGCTCAGGCAGGAAACCCTACAACACTTCAGACAAATGGATATCCAACTTCTTCTTAAAAACATCCAGTGTTGGAGCATTCACAAATTCTGGAGGCAAGTTTTTCTACTGATTAATTGTTCTAACTGTCAAGAAATTTCTCCTTTGTTCTATGTTGCTTCTCTCCTTCATTAATTTCCATGCATTACTTCTTGTCTGCCTTCAGGTGTTTTGGAGAATAATTTGACTTCCTCTTCTTTGTGGCAGCCCCAGAGGTATCAGAACACTGATATCATGCCACCCCTAGTCCTTCTTTTCATTAAACTAGACATACCCAGTTCCTGCAAAGTAATAAAGTAATAAAACAAGGGGGCATTGTGCAGAACAACAACCATTATTTCAATACAATACAATACAATACAATACAATACAATACAATACAATACAATACAATAATACAATACAATAGTAGAGTTGGAAGGGACCTTGGAGGTCTTCTAGTCCAACCCCTGCCTAGGCAGGAAACCCTATTATTGTTAGAACTTTTGCAGGACGGTTGCAGGAACTGGGTATGTCTAGTTTAATGAAAAGAAGGACTAGGGGAGACATGATAGCAGTCTTCCAATATCTCAGGGGTTGCCACAAAGAAGAGGGAGTCAAACTATTCTCCAAGGCACCTGAGGGTAGAACAAGAAGCAATGGGTGGAAACTAATCAAGGAGAGAAGCAACTTAGAACTGAGGAGAAATTTCCTGACAGTTAGAACAATTAATCAGTGGAACAGAAGTTGCCTCCAGAAGTTGTGAATGCCCCAACACTGAGAGTCTTTAAGAAGATGTTGGATAGCCATTTGTCTGAAATGGTATAGGTTTCCTGCCTAGGCAGGGGGTTGGACTAGAAGGCCTCCAAGGTCCCTTCCAACTCTGCTATTGTATTGTATTGTAAACTTTTTTTTCAAAACCTATAATTCTACACCAAATGTATCTTAGTGTGGTTTGGATCTCTGGTCTTTTTTACAAAATTCATCCTTATATTTCAGGTTCTC
The DNA here is from genome assembly GCA_029891615.1 of Natrix natrix natrix. Lineage (NCBI taxonomy): Eukaryota > Metazoa > Chordata > Lepidosauria > Squamata > Natricidae > Natrix > Natrix natrix. Next base: position 1,875,215 of record JAKRSK010007079.1, on the reverse strand, counting down.
TTGATGAATTATTGGATTATAGAACGCTTGTTGCTTTAATTTATGCTTCACGTGGTTATCACATTGATCTTACAAGGAAGTTTTACTTGACACATTCGTCCTTCATTTCATGATTTTAGAACTGGGAGGCTTGGAGAGGGAATCTTCTCAGGGGTTCTTGGTATTCTCTGAGCTCTGTTGTTTTCTTGGAGATGCTTCATTACCCAAACGATGTGACATCATCAGGGCTCATTTCAACTCTCAGCTACAAATATTCCACAGAGAATCTTCTTCTCTAACACTTAAGATCTTGAGAAATAGTATTAAGTACACCTTGGTTCACCGTCTCAGCTTCCTTTGGACAATCAGCAGAGTTGGTTCTTCTAAACTGCAGGTGAGTTTATTGGAAGAAAAATCCAGTCCGGTTCTGAGCCTGGAGGGGGAAAAAACCAATGGAGGTTGGCTACAAGGAAATGAGCTCTCTATTTATACAATACAATACAATAGCAGAGTTGGAAGGGACCTTGGAGGTCTTCTAGTCCAACCCCCTGCCTAGGCAGGAAACCCTATACCACTTCAGACAAATGGCTATCCAACATCTTCCTAAAGACTTCCAGTGTTGGGGCATTCACAACTTCCGGAGGCAACTTCTGTTCCACTGATGAATTGTTCTAACTGTCAGGAAGTTTCTCCTCAGTTCTAAGATGCTTCTCTCCTTGATTAGTTTCCACTCATTGCTTCTTGTTCTACCCTCAGGTTCTTTGGAAAATAGTTTGACTCCCTCTTCTTTGTGGCAAACCCTGAGATATTGGAAGACTGCTATCATGTCTCCCCTAATCTTTCTTTTCATTAAACTAGACATACCCAGTTCCTGCAACCATTCTTCATATGTTTTTGCCTCCGGTCCCCTAATCCTCTTTGTTGCTCTTCTCTGCACTCTTTCTATTGTCTCCACATCTTTTCTACATCGTGGCGACCAAAACTGAATGCAGGATTCCAAGTGTGGCCTTACCAAGGCATTATAAAGTGGTATTAACACTTCACGTGATCTTGATTCTATCCCTCTGTTGATGCAGCCTAGGACTGTGTTGGCTTTTTTGGCAGCTGCTGCACACGGCTGGCTCCTATTTATGTGATTGTCCACTAGGACTCCAAGATCCCTTTCACAGTTACTACTGTTGAGCAAGGTACCACCTATACTGTACCCGTGCATTTGGTTTTTGTTGCCTAAATGTAGAACCTCATTCTTTGGTTTTCTAGAAACTTCAGTGACAGCAGCATGTTTCTGGGGTGGCTGAGTGAGTGAATGGATGGATCTTTATAGGGTTCTGGGGTTTTGTGTTTGAAATGCTCCAGGGGGTTGTGCAATGTAGTGAGCCTTTTGTCTTTTGTTATTTTGATGGTGGTGGGTTAATCCTCTTACATCCTAAAGGTCCTGTCCGGTCCTTATAATTTGGGTGGGGGAATGTAAATTCTTAATCCCATCAGCTCCAGCCATTGGTGGGAGCTGTGGCTGAAGGGGTTTTGTTTATGAATACATTGGCCCAGTCTTTTTGAATGGATACATTCTGCATTCCTAAAGACTTACCTCTTCATGCCTTTTGGGTTGAAGCTGTTGTCCTATGGCAGGAAGACTGGATACCTGCAATTTGCATGAGAGATCATTCACTCTCAGTTTCTCAGAAAAAAAAGTCTTGTATTTTTCACACAAGCCCATTACCATCAAAGAGAAAATGAAACTAGTTTATCAACAGGCTGGAATTTGGATGTCATAATCTTTATAATGAAGTAAGAAAGGAGAATTCCAACTTCATATTAATGGACTAGGGATCCGGTGGCTCAACGGCTAAGACACAGAGCTTGTCGATCTTAAAGGTCGGCAATTTGGCGGCTCGAATCCCTAGCGCCGCGTAATGGAGTTGTTAGATATTAACATATATCGTGGCAAGTCTCCTCTCTGGTCCGCTGCTACAGCGGGAAACAGGTATCGTTCTGATTGGTCGAGGGGCGTACCCGATCCCTATAAAAGGGGAACCCTCCGGCCACAGAGCAAGCTGGATCACTACTACTACTAATAAAGAGCTGTTAAGTCACTTCGTGTCCGCAGTCTGTTCTCTCGTTGCCCAGATCTAACATTGGCGACGAAGGTGGGATTGTGAGACAGATAGGACGAAGAACGCTACTTCAGAATCTCCGGATTTGATCCAGCCTAGGAATTCGGCAGAAATTCCGGCAGCCATCTCAGGACACCGCAGCGCGGCAAATTCAAACAAGAGAAGATGGCGATGCACACTCCCCCCGCTCCATTTGACCCAGCGAACGACGAATGGGAAGCCTTCATGATTCGTTTCGAGTGTTTTCTCGAAGCGAACGGATACACGGGGATAACCGACGCCCGGAAGAAAAACATCTTCCTTGGCTACTGTGGAAAAGAAGTCTTCAACACGGCCAGAGACCTCACCGCGCCTACTCCGATACAAGCGGTATCATGGACGGCATTGCAACAGGCTCTACAGACTCACTACGCGCCAAAACCTTCCCGCCACGTTTGCCCAGAGAGAAATCCACAAGTGTTTACCCAGAGAGAAAATCCCCAAAGAGCTGAGCGAGCGTATTCCCAGAGAGATTACACACAAAGAGCTGAGAGAGTGTTCTATCAAGACGCTCAACGAGAGTATTTTCAGGATACAGATGCTGAGATAGAGTTGACCTAGAGAGAGGAATAGCGAACGTATCTCACCAAAATAAGTCAGGTCCGCACCAAGCGACCTAAAAAGCTGAAAGTCACAGTCCTCTTGGAGGGCTCACCTTGCGAGCTGGAAGTTGACACAGGATCGTCCCTGACGATCATTTCATGGGCATCCATGAAACAGGCTATCCCTAGCCTCAAAAAGAGCCAACTACGCGTTCCAGACATCCTGCTTCGAGACTACCAGGGAAACCGAGTCCCCATCGTGGGCCAAGGCACGTTCCAGATCCGTTTCAAGGACATCGTAACCCAGCTGCCCGTGACCATCACCAGCGCACCGTTACAGAACCTTCTAGGACTAGATTGGTTTGAAGCCTTGGGTTAGAAGTCACCGGAATCAACGCCATGGAGAACAGCAGCGCTGAGCAGATATTTAAGGAGTTCGAGGATGTGTTCAGCCCCGGTCTTGGTAAGTATGTGGGTAAACCAATCTCATTCAATTTAGACCCCAAAGTGGCGCCAATCCGACTTAAACCGAGACGAGTGCCTTTTGCACTCCGCCCAAAAATAGATAAGGAGATAGATAAGTTAGTGGAGCAAGGAATCCTTGAGCCGGTGGATCACGCGCGCTGGGAAACTCCAATTGTGACCCCAGTCAAGCCAGACGGGTCAGTCCGCATCTGTGCGGACTATAAATGCACAATTAATGTTGCGCTACAACAAAGCGTATATCCTGTGCCAGTAGTACAGCACTTATTGCACTCGTTGGGGCCAGGAAAGATATTTGCTAAATTAGACATGGCACAAGCTTACCAGCAGTTGCCCGTAGATAGCGCCACAGCGGAGGCCCAAACTATAGTGACGCATAGAGGAGCATTCAAATGCAACCGGCTACAATTCGGTGTGAGCATTGCTCCAGGTTTGTTCCAGAGCGTCATGGAACGACTTTTGCAAGGGATACCGGGAGTCGTCCCCTATTTCGACGACATCTTAGTGTCCGCTGCAAACGAGGAGCAATTAAATAAAAGAGTCAGAACTGTTTTGGCCAGAATCAGAGAGAAGGGTCTCCGCCTTAAAAAGGAAAAATGCCAAATTAACGTGCCTAGCGTAGAATTCCTGGGTTATAGAATCGATGGTCAGGGAATACACCCTACGTCAAAGAAAATTAAGGCGATCCAGGACGCCCCCACACCACGAAATCAGACCGAGTTGCAGGCCTTCCTCGGACTACTTAACTTCTACAGCGTTTTTCTGAGACAGAAGGCGACCGTTGCTGAGCCATTACATCGACTACTCCAGAGGAACGCACCATGGAGATGGGGATGATCCAAAGCAGCAGCTTTTGCCGCAGTAAAGCGCCTGCTCACCACTGACTCGCTGTTAGTCCAATACAGCCAGACTCTACCGCTGGTATTGACCTGCGACGCATCACCCTTTGGAGTTGGCGCAGTCCTTAGCCACAGGATGCCGAACGGAAACGAAGCACCCATCGCCTTCTACTCCAGAACTCTTTCATCGGCCGAGAGGAACTACAGCCAGATGGACAGGGAAGCGTTAGCTGCTGTAGCTGGAGTAAAACGTTTCCATGAATACCTCTACGGCCGCGATTTTGAACTGATTACAGATCACAAACCGCTGTTGGGACTTTTGGCGGGAAACCGCCCCACTCCAGTCTCCCTTTCTCCACGCATGACCAGGTGGACTGTTTTCCTGGCTGCGTACTCCTACAAGTTAATTCATCGACCGGGCTCCACTCTAGGACACGCAGACGCACTCAGCCGTTGCCCACTACCGGACCTTTTGCCAGACCCCACTCCCGAAGTACCGGTGTTGCTCATTGACTGTTTGGACTCAGGACCGGTTTCTTCCTGCGACGTTGCAAGGTTCTCCTCTAAAGACAATATAATAAAGCAAGTTCAAACTTGGGTTTGGAGGGGGTGGCCGAAGGGCAACGTGGGCCCGGAATTCAAAGTGTTTTGGTCGAAACGGGACGAACTCTCAGTGTTACAAGGTTGTTTATTGTGGGGGGATCGAGTTCTTATTCCTTATGCTTTACGTAGAAATGTGTTAGATGCATTACATGTTGGGCATCCGGGGATCGTTAGGATGAAGGCGTTAGCAAGAAGTTACGTTTGGTGGCCAAACATGGACAAAGAAATAGAGGAGTGGGTGGCCATTTGCGATCCATGCCAAGAATCGAGACCAGCACCCCCGGAAGCGCCCGCCACAGAATGGGAAAAGCCTAAAGCACCCTGGTCGAGAATACACATCGACTTCGCAGGGCCAGTTCAAGGTCAGACGTTCCTTATAGTTGTGGATGCATACTCCAAATGGCTAGAAGTAGTCCTAATGACTTCAACCACGGCAGAGGCAGTCATTAAGGTTCTACGGCGACTTTTCGCCACTCATGGCCTGCCCGACCTCCTGGTCTCTGATAACGGGCCCCAGTTCACGGCCATGCAATTCGAAACATACTTAGCAGGTCAGGGAATTCGGCATGCCCTCGTCGCGCCATTCCATCCGGCATCAAACGGACAGGCGGAGAGAATGGTGCGATCCGCGAAAGAGGCCCTCTCTAGGATGGGTCCAGGTGATTGGCAAACACGCATTGACCATTACCTATTAATCCAACACATTACCCCCAACGCAACGACGGGTAGGAGCCCCGCTGAGCTACTCATGGGCCGCCGTTTACGGTCTCACCTGGACCGTCTGCACCCAAATTACTCTGCCACAGCACCCCCAGACTCCACAAGCAAAATTCGGAGCTTTAGCATAGGGGATTCAGTATACGCCCACAACTATGCAGGGGGGACATTGTGGATGCCGGCAAGGGTCATTGGCATCACGGGTCCACGATCGTATCTGTTAGAACTGGAAGATGGGCGGAACTGGAAAAGTCACATCGATCAACTTCGGGGTCGCCTGGCACACTCAGACCTACGAACCGAGAACGAGAGCTACCTACCAATGCAAAGTCAGCCACTCGAGAGCCCCAACACAGAGAACTACGACACCTGCGAGCCCAGGACAGAACAAGAGGCCGAGCGCGAAACGGACCCAAGCAACGTAAGCAAGCAAACCCCCGAACGCCCAAGCAACGAAAGCCTGAAAACCCCCGAACTCGAAACAGAGAAAGCAACCGATCCTGCAACTACTTCTGACCAACCCGAACTGCGACGCTCCACCCGAGTAAGGCAAACACCAACATACCTTAAGGACTACATAATTAACCGCAATGTTCCGTCTTAAAGGGGAGGGGTGTTAGATATTAACATATATCGTAGGAAGTCTCCTCTCTGGTCTGCTGCTACAGCGAGAAACAGGTATCGCTCTGATTGGTCGAGAGGCGTACCCAAGTCCTATAAAAGGGGAACCCTCCGGCCACAGAGCAAGCTGGATCACTACTACTACTAATAAAGAGCTGTTAAGTCACTTCGTGTCCGCAGTCTGTTCTCTCGTTGCCCAGATCTAACAGGAGTGAGCTCCCGTTACTTGTCCCAGCTTCTGCCAACCTAGCAGTTCAAAAGCACATAAAAATGCAAGAAAAATAGGGACCACCTTAGTGGGAAGGTAACAGCGCTCCGTACACCTTTGGCATTTAGTCATGCCGGCCACATGACCATGGATACATCTTTGGACAGTGCTGGCTCTTCAGCTTAGAAACAGAGATGAGAACCACCCCCTAGAGTCAGGAACAACTAGCACATATATGCGAGGGGAAACTTTACCTTTATTAATGGATTTCTTCAAGTCTTCCCGTCAATGTTACATCATTGCAGGAGAGTGAGTGGCCCATTGAATCAATATTCCATTGTTATAGAGCCATGGGCAACAATCTGAAGTTAGAACTGAGATCCAGAAAATTAAGCAGGCACTAGAAATGGAGAACATAGAAGAAGGCACAACTATGAAACAAGACAAGAGACAAAATCAAACAAGATCTAAAATGGCAAAGCACATCAGAGAAGTGACCAACTTTTCTTTTTAGCAAAGTTTCTTTGAACCAAGAAACTCAAATGCTACTCAGGAAAAAACAAACACAACGACTGGTCTAGAAGAATCTATTTAAGAAGTTTATTTAATGGGAAACTGTCAAGAAATTACGCAGCAGCTGTCGTGATGAAGTTGGAGGCACTGACACAAACTTTTAATCTGTTATATAAATATAAATATAATTAACATTCAAATTTACAGCAGTCTTTGTCATCATCCAGAAAGAAAAAAGAAAGAAAACAAGATGGGAATACAGGAGCATCATGAGATAAATTAAGCAATATACAGATAGTGAGGAATACAGGAACATCATGAGGTAAATCAAGCAATATACAGGTAGTCAGGAATATGGGAATATCATGAGGTAAATCAAATAATATATAGATAGTCAGGAATACAGAAACAACAAAAACACCAAGGATGTCATAGCTCAATCCCGAGCTACCAATATTGCCTTTTGAGAATATTTAGGCACATCTGCTACAACAAGGAAGGTTGGAGAATTTCATTGAATTTATCCCTTAGTAGAGAAGTAGTGATGAAATCAGCAATTAAGCACCATCCTGTCTCAGATGGATCAATGATCAAATACCCCAATATGATTAATATCCCAAATTCCTTTTCAATGGGAAAAACGGAAGGAGTTGAAGACAAATAGAGAAGAACAGCTTCACACACACCCATGCCCCACCCACTAGAGATCATTTCATCTCACTGATAACACAGAGCAGATAAAAAGTTTCAGCTTGATTTCATGCCTGTCATACCTCCTACATCACACCACATTTATGGAATATTTCAAAGTATGGGCATTCCTTTCTGTGACAGCTCATCAAATATTGGAACAGTGTTGTCATGTCTCCCTCTAGTCCTTCTTTTCACTAGACTAGTCAAACCCAATTCCTGCAATTGTTCTTCATATGTTTTAGTCTCCCGCCTCCTAATCATCATTATTGCTCTTCTCTGCACTCTTTCTAGAGTCTCAACAGGAAAGCTAGCTGGGGTTCTTGAGCCAAGCACCAGGAGATGTTGAGTCCTAGTGCCACCTTATGCATGAAAGCTGCAGTGGTGGGATTCGTAATACTTTACTACCAGTTCTCTGGGTGTGGCTTGGTAGGTGTGGTTTGGTGGGAATGGCACATACTGCAAAATCCCCACTCCTTCCCCACTCTTGGGGAAGGTTATTGCAAAACCACTATTCCCTCCCCACTCCAGGGGAAGGATGCTGCAAAATCCCCATTCCCTTCCCACTCCTGGGGAAAGTTACTGCAAAATCACTCTTCCCTCCCCTCCCCACTAACCTGCTTTCCAGCTCTGTTCTCCTGTGCAGGGCAATAAAAGACGACCTAGCCGATCAGATGGGACTTGGGAGACAGTGAATAGATCGAAGGCAGGGCCAGCCAGAGGTGGTATTTGCCGGTTCTCTGAACTACTCAAAATTTTCACTACTAGTTCAGAATTCCACTTCCGGTTTCTGTGGACGATGGACATGTCCGCCGCTCGCCGTCCTGGTGGGCCCCCCGACTCATGGGGGGGGCAAAGGATGTCTTGTAGGGGCGTCCTGCTGAGGGGGCAGCTTGCTGGAGCCCCCTGGAGTGGCGGCAGCCGCAGGGGGGCTGCCAGCTTTGCGCTAGGTACCAGGAAGCTTTTGGGGGGTGCACTTGCCATGCGCGCCTTCGTCCTGAGGAGATCGGAAGAAAACGTTCCATGTGAAGGCAACAGCAGAAATGTGGTGAGGGGGAAATTCCCCCGGGGTCTTTTTCCTACTTCTTTGAACATTTAAGTAAACAAGGATTAGCAGTTTTCCTAGGACTCTTTGATCTTGGCAAAGTGCTAAGATTGGAGATGGGGGGTTTTCTCCCCCCCCTCTCGGAAAAGCGGCTTTAAATGTTCTCACTCTCGGAGGAGAGAGAGAGAATTGGGAAAAAAACTCTTTGATATTCACTTCTTTCAAGCAATGGGGGTAATGACTCTCTTCAACAATTGCGAAAGAAAGAAAGTGAACTGACCTAATAAACTATGAATGGAAACTTTTTGAATGATTGTTCTCCGATCCCCTTGAGAGGGCTGAGCCAAAATGGCGCTTCTTCCCCCATCTTTGCTGCCGTTACAAATGAACATTTGTTTTTGAAAAATCTTCTGGGTTGGAACTATAAAACCCTGGTGAACCCTAGAGGAATCTCTTTATTCGATCTTTCTTGGATTGGGGAAAATTGACTATAACCAGAGGGGAGCTGTATTGAAGACTGATATCCCACACTGGGTCTTGTCTGTCTCCAGACCTCGCCTGAAAGCACGCTCCTGTAGATGCCATCTTTTCTGTCTAGACTTATAAACTTTCTCTGAACTTTACAATGCCTGCGAAAAAGCCTCCCATTCCTAGACCTGCCTCGGCTCCATCTTCTTCGGTTTCAAGTCCTGTTCCACAACAAACACAATTATCTTCTTTTTTACAACCAAAGGCCCCCAAGGGGGAACAGCAGTCTCAAGAAACGTTTCAACAAATGTTCCAGACACTCTTAAAGGGACAGGACGAAATTAAAAAAAAAACAGTTGGTGGATTTAAGGGAAGAACCTCAGAGAGAATAAACAACAGACTTTACAAAATAGCCAGAAGATAGACGCTCTGGAGGAGGGTGCTGTGGGGGTGGGAGAAGAGATGAAGGCTTTACAAAAAACAAAATGCTGGGATTGAGAACTATATGGAAAAAAATGGAATTTGAAAGGATGTCTCTTTTTCTTAGATTTCAAAACATACCTGAAATGGAGGGTGAAGACTTAAGGGAGACTATGATAACAATGCTAGCAGATTATATTAAAAGATATATAGAATTAACTCAGCATATGCTAGTACACACAATGTTCCAAGGGAAGTTCATGTTAATTTTTTTTAGAAAGACTACAAGAGATGAGATTCTAGGAGTTCAAAGGGGGGAACCTTTAAGATATAAGGACAAAGAAATAACCATTCTGAAACAGATACCAAAAAGAATAAGAGATAAGAGGAAGAAATTCTTCTTTCTAACTAAAATACTATATGAAAAAAATATCTGGTTCAGGTGGTTAATTCCAGAAGGCTTGTTGATTTTCTGGGAGGGGGGTAGAGTGAGAATTAATACAGTTGTGGAGGCAGAAGCCTTCATGGAAAAACACAAGAACCTCTTAGATGAAACAAGAGACAGTGCACAAGACATGAAAGGGGGAGGAGCCATGGCTCAGCCAACAGACAGGGGAGAAGAGACAGTAATGAGACTTAGGTCACAGAAATGATTTAAAAACATATTGCAATTGTCAATACAATGAAATGGTTAGAAGTGATATAAAGTATGGTTGAAGATGTTAAAGAATTTAGTATACTTAAACTGCTAATATGTATGAAATAATGATATTCTGATATATATAAAATAAGAGAGAGATGTAAGATCCCGGGGAAGTACCACCTTCCGTATGATGTAGCTGTCAAAATTTTTCTCCACACTTATGTACCCTTTTCCCCAAAATATTTGAAAAAACCAATAAAATTTTTTAATAATAAAAAAAATTTCACTACTAGTTCTGCAGAACCAGTCAGAACCGGCTGAATACCACATCTAGAAATCTGGTTGAATGGTTTTGGGCCAATCACCTGGAGATGATGAGTTCTAGTGCAACCTTAGTCATGAAAACCAACTAGTCCTTTTCTCTCAGCCCCACCCACCTCACAGAGTTGTTGTTGACATGGGAAGAATAGGAAGAGAAAGAAGTATTAAGTATGTTCCCTGCCTTGAGCTATTTATAAAATGTAACCGCGGTGGGATATAAATAAAAATAGAAATTATGAGAACGAACAAAACACAGAGACCACGAATGCAAATCCCACTTTATTTGGTTCCTTAGGTTGGACCACACATTGAATCATAAGCAGCCCAGATGTGCTAAAGTTCCACACCATGCTAAGCTGGGAAAAATATAAAACAAATATAAAACCAACCAATCATTTTTATGCAAATACAGCCATCTGCTACTTTCAAGTTCCCTTTTGTTTTACCCAACCTGGTTAATTCAGCCATGGAATCGTCAGCCTGACGATTGTTTAAACCCTGGGCAACTTTTGACTGAATTTCCCTGTATAATTTATCCCAGAAGGTTGTTTTTATAGAAGCAAGCAGGAAAAAAAATAAGCATTGCTTTGGAAGACACAGAGCTCTCTCAACGATATTCAGATTTAATCTATCTCGGTAAAACTGGAGAACGTGATTTGAGTAGTCCTGGAGAGTGGGACTCTATCTTGAGAAAGTTCACATTTAACACCTCTCTGAAACTTTAACCAAAAGGATTATTCCAGGAGTTACCTGTTCTGACCGAGGCTTCACAAGAGCAGGAAGCAAACTCCTTGTCCTGACCAAAAAACCTTTTATTAATTCGCTGTGAGTTCTGCTCCTTCACATCCAGCAAATTCTTTCAAAGGAGGATTTACGGTCACAGACCTTATCTGGCTTGGAGAGCTGCCAGGCCAATATCTGCAAAACTTGGCAAGGAATCTCAGAGAGTCACAAACCAATTAAGATAACTAATTGTCTCCTGCAAACTCCACTTCCCTTTCGCTCCTCTTTTATTTCCTCTGGGAGGGGCCATTCATCATCCACCTGTGACCTTACTCCAAAGTTGACCCCTGTTCTTCAGCTGTTCCCTTCATCTGGCAACTCTGTGCATGTGCACACTGGGAACAGGCTCCAGTTGTTCGTCTGCCTCACTGATGTCTGACTCTGAAGGCAGCTGATAACTGGCATACAGACCTGGTCTCCTCTCTGCCTTTGACGCAAAGCCCTCCTCAGAGCCTTCCCCAGACTCCAGGACTGGCCCATGTTCCTCCCCAACCTCCTCAATGTCTGAATCTGCTGCCAGCTACACTGGCCGCTGGTGGGCCACAACAGAAATGCTTCCAAATGTCTAAATCTTGAGACAATGAGCATTTGGCTTTAGATATCTGCAAGTTCTTACATGAAGGGACTCGTAACTCCTGGAGTATCATGTTTGTTTAAGACCATGTTTTGCACAAATCTGCCTACTGCAGTGAATTTCTCAGCAGTTTACATGCAAGTATGCATTAGGAGAAAAAGAAATAAACTTTTTTTAATAAACAGAGATAAAATGCATACTTAAATATTCAATATGCACATCTGAATATTCAACATTTGATGTTGAGAACACGCACCAAACGTTCAGTTTAGAAACAGATAATTTCAGCTCAAGTCACCTCAAATTAACAGACTTCTTAATTCCAGATTTCTTAAATTCATTGCTGTCACTCAGTGCCTTCATGTCAGTGTTGGCTCCTGGTGACTGCTTAGAGAAATCTTGGAAGGTTGGTTTTCCACTGTCTTACCAAAATCACTCAGCTGGCTTTCATGCCTAAGTCAGGACTAGAACTCACCATCTCCTGGTGATTGGCCCAAAGTCACCCAGCCAGCTTTCATATTAAGGCAAGACTAGAACTTACCATTTCCTGTTGATTGGTCACTCAGCTGACTTTCATGCCTAAGGCAGAACTAGAACTCCCAGTCTCCTGGTGATTGGCCCAAAGTCATCCAGCCAGCTTTCATTCCTAAAGCCGGACTAGAACTCACCATAGCCTATGGGATTGGCCTAAGCAGTGATGGCTAACCTTTTTGTTGGGGTGTGCCAAAAGCGAAATAATACAACGTATGTGAAACCCACCACCTGCCTGCACCCCAGACCCCTGTGCATGCACGCGACCCCACCCCCCACATGCACGCGACCCCCTGCACAAGCGTGTGTGACAGGTGATAACTGGCATACGGCTGTGGCTCTCTCTCTCTGCCTCTGATACAGAGCCCTCATCAGAGCCTTACCCAGATGCCAAGACTGGCCCATGTTCCTCCCCAACCTCCTCACTATCTGAATCTGCTGCCACTTCCGCTGGCCACTGGCAGGCCACAACAATACCATTGGGTGACCGGGAATAAGCTTGCTTTCTTTCTTTCTTTCTTTCTTTCTTTCTTTCTTTCTTTCTTTCTTTCTTTCTTTCTTTCTTTCTTTCTTTCTTCCTTCCTTCCTTCCTTCCTTCCTTCCTTCCTTCCTTCCTTCCTTCCTTCCTTCCTTCAGTGTTCCAATAAATGCACCTATAGAAAGCAGAATGCCGAGGCAGTCAAATTCCTCAAAGAACAATTTATTGGATACATCACACTTGCACAAGAGGTGAAAGCCGACTCTGAAAATTCCCACAACTTTCACCTAATTAAAAGATAAAAGTATTCCCCTTTCCCACAAGTCATTGGTCATGCTGTCCAATCAAGGTGGTGGCTGGTTGCTTGGTTTACTCCTCTCCTGGACAGCCACCTGTTGAAATGTCCTTGATTCCCACAGGAAAACTTTATTGTTTGGCTACAGAGCCGAGGGAGTCTACTGTGCCACAGACGTCCGGATGTGAATCCCTTGTTGTGAAATGGGGGCCTGGGAGACAGTTGGGCCTGCTGATAGTATACCTGGCTCCTCGCTATACATCAGCGGCCCTGCCCGAACTCCTCGAGCTGATCGCATCGGTGGCGGTTGAGACCCCCAAACTTTTAGTGATGGGGGATTTTAACCTGCCATCGATGGGAGAAGCATCAGAGGGGGTTCGGGAGTTCATGGCTTCCATGACAGCCATGGACCTGACTCAAATGATTCAGGGCCCGACACACGAGGGAGGACACACTCTGGACCTTGTTTTTGTCTCTGGCCAGTGGCTGAGTGATCTGGGAGGAGGGGACTTAACCATCACTCGCCTGTCATGGTCAGATCACTCACTCCTTCGTCTTGACTTCCCTGGTGCTACCTCCCGCTGCGGGGAGGCGGAACCGGAAAGTTCCAGATGGTTCCGCCCCAGGCGCCTGATGGAACCTGATAGGTTCCAGACGGAGCTTGGGCCACCTCCTGTAACCTTGACCCGCCCCCGGGTAGAGGACCTGGTAGTTGCGTGGAATAATGCAACTACCGGGGCCTTGAACCGGGTGGCGCCTTTGCGGCCTCTCCGGCGGCAACGATCCACCCTAGCCCCTTGGTTTACCGAGGAGCTAAGGGTGATGAAGTGCTGCAAGAGACATCTAGAGAGTCGTTGGAGATCCTCTCGCTCCGAATTTGATCGAACACAGGCACGAGCCCATTTAAGGACGTACCTTGTGGCATTGAGAGTGGCCAAACGCCAATATTGTGCCACTCTCATTGCATCCGCGGAGAACCGCCCTGCCGCCCTGTTTCGGGTGTCCCGCTCCCTCTTGTTTCAGAGGCCGCGGGAGGCCCCCCTACAGGGTAGGGCAGAGGAATTTGGTAAATATCTGCAGGATAAAATCGCTCAAATCCGGAAAGATTGGGTTCCTGTCAGTGATCCAATGGAGACGTCCATGGCGAGTCTTGAGGTATCGATCTGGGAGGAGTTTGACTTGGTTGCCATCGAGGATTTGGACAGATTGCGTGGACGACTGTGACCCACCACATGTTTATTGGACCCGTGCCCCTCCTGGCTTGTACTGGCATCCTGGGAGGTTACACGAGACTGGCTCCTGGGCCTAGTGAATGCTTCGCTGAGCGAGGGGTCTCTCCCGGCCGCCTTGAAAGAGGCGGTGGTGAGACCCTTGCTCAAGAAGCCTTCCCTGGACCCTTTGGAGCTGGCCAATTATCGTCCTGTCTCCAACCTTCCCTTTTTGGCGAAGGTTGTAGAGAGTGTGGTGGCCTACCAGTTTCCACGACATCTGGAGGAAAATGATTATCTAGACCCGCGCCAGTCCGGCTTCCGCCCCAGTCACAGCACGGAGACGGCCTTGGTCGCGTTGCTGGATGATCTCTGGAGGGCCAGAGACAGAGGTTGTTCCTCTGTCCTGGTCCTATTAGACCTCTCGGCGGCTTTTGATACCATCGACCATGGTATCCTGCTGCGCCGGCTGGAGGGGTTGGGGGTCCGGGGCACCGTTTTGCGGTGGTTCGGCTCCTACCTTTCTGACCGGACGCAGCGTGTGTTGGCAGGAGAAGAGAGGTCGACCCTACGCCCCCTTACTTGTGGGGTGCCACAGGGGTCGGTCCTCTCGCCACTCCTCTTCAACACATATATGAAGCCGCTGGGTGAGATCATCCGTGGTTTCGGGGTGGGATACCATCTGTACGCTGATGATACTCAGCTGTACTTTTCCACCCCGAACCACCCCAACGAGGCCATCGAAGTGATGTCCCGGTGTGTGGAAGCCATACGGATCTGGATGGATGACAACCGACTCAAGCTCAACCCCTCCAAGACGGAGTGGCTGTGGGTACCAGCTCCCCGGTTCAGCCAATTAATTCCATCATTGGCCATTGGGGGCATTCAACTTGCCCCCGTGGAGCGGGCGCGCAATTTGGGCGTCCTCCTGGATGCCCGGCTGTCCATGGATGACCATGTGACAGCCGTGGCAAAGGGGGCGTTCCACCAGATTCGCCTGGTGCGCCAATTGCGCCCCCTACTGGACCGGGACGCTTTACGCACAGTCACTCATGCGCTGGTGACGTCCCGCTTGGACTACTGTAACGCTCTCTACATGGGGCTTCCCTTGAAATGCACCCGGAGGCTACAGTTGGTCCAGAATGCAGCCGCGCGGGTAATTATGGGGAGTACTTGGTACTCCCATGTGACACCGTTCCTGCGCGAGCTGCACTGGCTTCCTGTGGTCTATCGGGTGCGTTTCAAGGTTTTGATAATAATCTTTAAAGCGCTCCATGGCTCAGGACCTAGTTACTTGCGGGATCGTATTCTGCCCCATACATCCCTGCGACCAATCTGCTCGCACAGAGAGGGCCTCCTCCAGGTGCCGTCCACTCGACAGTGTCGGGGGGCGGCACCTAGGAATAGAGCCTTCTCTGTGGCGGGCCCAGCCCTGTGGAATGACCTCCCTCCGGATATTAGGAATACCTCTGACCTCCGCTCCTTTCGTATTAAGCTTAAGACCCACCTATTCCAAGCAGCTGGCCTGGCTCAACTTTGATCTAACCATATCGCTCCTGACGGGTTTTTACTGGGTATTTTAATTATATTTAATTATCTAGGGGTTTTTAAATACTGTATTTTAATTGTTTTATTTATCAGCCGACCTCCTCCTTGTGTATGTCTCGGTATATGTCTCTGCTATATGTTTGTTTTGTCCATATATTTATTTCATATGTTTCATTGTACGCCACCCCGAGTCCTTCGGGAGAGGGTGCGGCTAAGAAATAAATATTTATTATTATTATTATTATTACAAAAAACCCATCTAGCTATTTTCCCCCATCCTGCCGCTTTTTCTGCTTTGTGGCAATCCTGAAGCCTCTGAGATGTTCTCAGCCAGGTTCACTTCAGAGTTGACACCTATTGTGACCTGCCAGCCACAACAATGAAGAGATTGGGGAGGAACATGGGCCAGTCCTGGAGTCCGAGGAAGGCTCTGTGTCGGAGGCAGAGAGGGGGCAAGAACCGTATGCCAGTTATCAGATGCCTTTGGAGTCAGACATCAGTGAGACAGACCAACAACTGGCTCCTGTTCCCAGTGTGCACATGCACAGAGTTGCCAGACGAAGGGAACAGCTCAAGAACAGGGGCCGACTTGGGAGTAAGGTCACAGGTGGACAATGAATGGCCCCTCTCAGAGGGAGTAAAAGAGGAGTGAAAGGGGAGTGGAGTTTGCAGGAGACAATTAATTCACTTAATTGGTCTGTGACTCTCTGAGACTCCTGGCCAAGTTCTGCAGATATCAGCCTGGCAGCTCTCCAAGCCAGATAAGGTCTGTGACTGTAAATCCTCCCTTGAAAGACTTTGCTGGATGTGAAGGAACAAAACTCACAGTGAATTAATAAATGGGTTTTTTGTTGGGACAAGGAGTTTGTTTCATGCTTTTTGGAAACCTCAGTCAGAACAAAACCTTCCTTCCTTCCTTCCTTCCTTCCTTCCTTCCTTCCTTCCTTCCTTCCTTCCTTCCTTCCTTCCTTCTTACCTACCTACCTACCTACCTACCTACCTACCTACCTACCTACCTACTTATCTACCACCTTCCTTTTGACTTAGTCTCTGTAGCAAATGAGAACTAGGTATGTCTAACCTAATGAAGAGAAGGACTGGGGTGATATGATAACTGTCTTCCAATACTTGAGGGACTTTCTCAGAGTAGAGGGTGTTAACAGAGCACCAGGACAAGAACTAATGGATTGAAGTTCATTAAAGAAAAAAATATGGAGAAGTTTCCTGACAGTGAGAACAATTAATCAATGGAACAGCTTGCCTCCAGGACTTATCTAGTCCAAGGGGTTGGATCAGAAGACCTCCAAGGTCCTTCCCATCCTATTATTCTCTCTTTTATGTTCTAAGTGCAAATCCTTTACAAATTGACATCCTTCAGGTATATGAAATCAGCTACCGTATCCCCCTCTCAACCATCTTTTTCTGACTGTCTTTTCCCCCCAGCACCTTTTCTTGAGCTTGAAGTGAAGATAGAGAGGATATGTTCTCATTATTTCCTCTTCCTGATTGCATGCATTGAGAGTTTGGTGAGTAGTCCATCCATCTGAAGTGATCTTGAGGTTCTGCATTGCCATGGGAGGTCAAGATAGATGAATTATTTCCATTAATAATTGCAATTAAAATGAAGATCTTCAACGCAAAAGAGCGATGAATGAGGAGAACAATTAGCTGATTTTACAGTCATTGAAAAGATGGGTAAGAGTGGTTGAAATGGTCCAATTGAGAACGTTAAAAAATGACCCTTTGGGTGCAAGACATGAAGGGAAAATGAGGAAGTGAATGAATAAGAATGTGACTCCCACTGTTTTGCTTTTTTTATCAGAATCATAAAATAGTTTTACACTCTGTTGCGAATTGTTTCACACTCTACCAAAGTTTAAAGCAGAATCCTATTTTGTTGTTGTTAGTTGCAAAGTCATGTCTGACCCATCGCGACCCCATGGACGATGATCTTCCAGGTGTTCCTGTCCTCTACCATCCTCTGGAGTCCATTGAAGCTCACACTGACTGTTTCAGTGACTCCATCCAGCCACCTCCTTCTCTGTCATCCCTTTCTTCCTTTGCCCTCCATCGTTCCCAGCATTTGACTCTTCTCCAGGGAGTCCTTCCTTCTCATTAGGTAGCCAAAGTATTTGAGTTTCACTTTCATGATCTGGCCTTCTAAAGAGCAATCAGGGTTGATCTCCTCTAAGACTGACCGGTTTGATCACCTTGCAGTCCAAAGGAATGACTTGCCTCCAGAGGTTGTGAGTGCTCCATCATTGGAGGCTTTCAAAAAGAGTCTGGACAGCTGTTTGTCTAAACAGGTATAGGGTCTCATGCTGGAGCAAGGGGTTGGGTTAGAAGACCTCCATGGTCCCTTCACCTCTGTTGTTCTATGCGCCATGTGGAAAATAACATCTTGAAGGAATGGGATCCTGTTAGCAAGATGGAAGCGTAGAAGGAATATGTGCCAGTTGGGACAACCTTTAAGCCTTCAGTTCTTGGTAGGCTTTCAATTGTCAGTTTGCTTTATCAAAGCTCCTATGGCAACGCACCTGATGTGTCTCTTCTGGCAATGACTCTTTCTTAAGGATAGTAAGAGTAGAAGGGGAAGGAAGTTGAGGTTTGCTCATTATGAACATTTGTGCTTACATCTTCTATCTCCCACGCACACGTATATCATTTTCTCCTTCTTCCCCGAAATCTATATATATATATAAAAGCCAAGTACCACTCACTCATCATGAAATCTCCAGAACAGTAAAGCCTACAAACTTGAAATTTGTTCGTATGTTCCTCTTGGGTCCTAGGTGCTCGCTAAGAAAGGATTTTTTTTGAAATGATGATCAGCTGATTAGTATTTCTTATACAGTATTTATATATGTAGATTAACACACTCTGATACTACGGAGTTAAATATTCTACTCCCCTTCCCCACC
Source organism: Natrix natrix natrix (assembly GCA_029891615.1). NCBI lineage: Eukaryota > Metazoa > Chordata > Lepidosauria > Squamata > Natricidae > Natrix > Natrix natrix. The sequence goes on along the minus strand of JAKRSK010007079.1, from coordinate 1,856,632 downwards.
TGAAAAGAACTCTGTTCCAACTGCCAGTTGCCTCACATTCCGTTCCCTCAGTTCAAACTGGCAGATGTTCCACTCCTTCACTCAGGAGTGGTCTGGGGCTCCTTACAGTAATAATCATCGCTAGGTCACCAAAATGTCTACCCCTTCCACCTATGGAACTGCTTTGAGACTCAAGGCGGTGTGAGCGATATTCCCTTACGTGTTTCAATCACCAACCACCACTGAGCCAATGGATTGTAAGCCAAATTTCTCCTGTGTAGCACGACCACATAGCTTCATTATGATGCCCTGGTATCCAGTGTGTGTGTGTGTGTGTGTGTGTGTGTGTGTGTGTGCGCGCACGCACTCACACACACACATATATACACATTTCTTTTGTCTGTAGGACAAGTGATGCAGTGGTAAGAAAGAGGCAGTATCATTTTTTTTTTGAGAAATTCTTGCTATATTCACTATGGTGTAAGTCCAGTATATTTCAAGTCTGTATTTTGCTAACTTCTGAAGTTGCAATGTGTACGCATAGACCCCTATGCCTGTAGAGAGGTCATGTGAACAGATAGACCATGTTTAATCCACAGTGTGCTCTCTTCTTTATTTCCTCTCATGTTCATTCAATCTTTATAAAATCCATAACAAAGCTCAAGCACAAAGATTTTGACCAAGTCTCTCAGACCAAATCTGATACAGTTATATTCCACTAATCTCCTTGCCCTAGTTCACAAAGGAATCTCTTTTTCTGCCCACTATAGTTTTATTTATGTGTGTGTGTGTGTGTATAATTATATATTTAATTGTTTGTATGTATGTATGTATGTATGTATGTATGTATGTATGTATGTATGTATTTATTTATGTATTTATGTATGTATGCAAAAATCACTCACGCCTCATCATGAAATCTCCAGAACTCTAAAGCCTACAAACTTGAAATTTGACACATAAGTTCCTCTTGGCTTCTAGGTGCTCGCTAAGAAAAGATTTTTCAAAATGACCATCAGATCATTAGTATTTCTTATACAGTAATTAACATGCTCTGATTCTAAGGAGTTAGACATTCTACTCCCCCTCCCCACCTGAAAAGAATTCTGTTCCAACTGACAGTTGCCTCACATTCTGTTACCTCAGTTCAAACTGGCAGACGTCCCACTCCTTCACTCAGGAGCGGCCTGGGGCCCTTTACAGTACTAAACATCGGTACCTCATCAAAATGTCTACACCTTCCACCTATGGAACTGCTTCCAGACTCAAGGCGGTGGGAGCGATATTCCCTTAGGTGTTTCAATCACCAACCAATGGATTGAACCGCAGTGAACTGGATTTCTCCTGCATTGCCCAATCACATAGTTTCATCATGAAGCACAGGTATCCAGTTAGTAATATATATCTGAAAGGTATGGAAGAAAAAAAATCTCATATATCAAACACACAAATGCGTGTGTGTGTGCGCGCGCGCACACACACACACAAGATTCAGCATTTAATTCAATTATCAAGTTGAGGAAATGCCAGGTTTCTAAGTTATCCTTCAGTTTAGAGGCAAAATGTGTGTTCAACTGCAAGTAAATGCAAAGGAACTTTTTTAGGAGGCAACTGGACTTTTACCTTTGAAGACTTTTCACTTCTCATCCAAGAAGCTTCTTCAGCTCTGGCTGGATGGTGGGTAAGGGAAGGATTTATATTCCTTGCAGACAGCTGGTCATTTGCATCCTTTTTAGAGGGTCCTTGAGGCCACCTGGAGATTTATCTGTGATCTCAGGGTCATCTGAGTGATACAAATGGGTGTGGAGCCATCTTCGAACTGCTGAAAGGACTGTGTTGTAGACTGGAAACAGATTTAGAATTTAGAAGGGAATAGAGCTGGAAGGGACCTTAGAGGTCTTCTAGTTCAGTCAATCAGGAAAATCTATGCTATTTCAGATAAGTAGCTGTCTAGTCCCTTCTTAAAAACCTCCATTGATGGAGCAACCACGATTTCTGAAAGCAACTTCTGTTCCACTGGTTAATTGTCCTCCCTCTCAGGAAGTTTCTCCTTAATTCCAGATTGCTTGTCTCCTTGGTTAGTTCCCATCCATTTTTTCTTGTCCTGCCAGGTGAAGGGTACTAGAATGAAGTCCTATTCCTCCCCCTCTCTTCAAAGAAAAATCAGAAAGTCCAGTTGCCTCTTGAAAAAGCACCTTTGAGACCGCAGTGACCTGGACAATGGAGGATCTCCATAGACAAATACAAGTAAAGTATAAAGATCACCCTATCATTACATAGAATAAATGTATTTTCAGCCTTTTGACATCAAGTTTGATGTTCTTTGAAACCCCAGAAAGTATACTGTAGGAAGTTAGCACCCACTCTTCTCCTAGGAAAATGAGATATTTTAGAGAATATTAAAAAGAATATTTCCCCTAAAAGGGAGGCAGAAACTCTTCCCCCTATCTTTGTCAATGGACCATTAAGGCCTGGGAGAGTCTATTCTTCATAACAAAGATCTGCCTCGTTCAGGCAGAGCCACAGTAGGAATTGCCGAAAGCCCTTACATTACATCATCACACAGCAAGAGTCAACCAAGCTTGGGACTCAGGACAGCCTACAAAGTTAACCCTGCATGGCCCCAATGGGAGTCTGGCAACCAATCAGAACACAAGCTCAAATTTGAAGCCCAACCGAGGGTATACATCTCTATCTCTCACCCATGTGCTTTTTTTGTCCAGGACTTCAAACCATGTGGTCCTGCCCACCATTAAACCATGTTTGCAAGAAGTCTCCATGTCTTTCTCCCCACTTGGAACTGAACCCAGTTGGGCATTTCTTCCAACAATACAATTCAGTGATTGCAAATCAGAAAAAGTATAGAATTCAGGGATGAAGTTTTAATATTTCATTTATGCATCAGATATGAAAAACAACAGCTATGTTCTAGTTGTCCTTCAATACAATACAATACAATACAATACAATACAATACAATACAATACAATACAATACAATACAATAGTAGAGTTGGAAGGGACCTTGGAGGTCTTCTAGTCCAACCCCCTGCCTAGGCAGGAAACCCTATACCGTTTCAGACAGATGGCTATCCAACATCTTCTTAAAGACTTCCAGTGCTGGAGCATTCACAGCTTCTGAAGGCAAGTTGTTCCATTTAATAATTGTTCTAACTGTCAGGAAATTTCTCCTCAGTTCTAAGTTGCTTCTCTCCTTGATTAGTTTCCACCCATTGCTTCTTGTTCTACCCTCAGGTGCTTTGGAGAATAGGTTGACTCCCTCTTCTTTGTGGCAACCCCTGAGATATTGGAACAATGCTATCATGTCTCCCCTAGTCCTTCTTTCTATTAAACTAGACATACCCAGTTCCTGCAACCGTTCTTCATATGTTTTAGTCTCCAGTCCCCTAATCATTTTTGTTGCTCTTCAGCTTTGGAAGTAAACGGTATGTTGAATGCAAGGAAAGAGTTAAAATCATTGTATCATCACATAGAATAAATGTCTTTTCGGCACATTGATATCAAGGTTGTGTTATTTGCAGTCACAAATGGTATATACAATTCAGTTATGAAGATGTAGTACTTAATTTAAGTATCAAATAGGGGGGGGGGGGGACCATTTCTAATCTCTGTTCCAGATTTCTAAATTGTCCTTCAAGCTTTGGAGCCATAATCTATGTTCAAATGTAAGGAAAAAAAACTAGAGATGATTGTATCATTACACTGAATAGAGGTATTTTCAGTGTTTTGATATCGTTGCTGTTATCGGCAATCACACATACCAGTGGCATCCCCCTTATTGTTGCCAATAAAATGACACCAAGTTTCAACTCAACTTGAGTCATATTTATTTTTCTTTTTTCTTAAAAAAAAAACTTAATTGCCTTCACTCTGAAGCTCTCTAAACCTCTGACCTAAATCAGGGTTGTTGGTTTTTTTTTTCAACTTTAACACATGTAGACTTCAACTCCCAGAATTCCCCTGATGGGGGAATTCTGGGAATTGAAGTCTGTATATTTTAAAGTTGCCAAAGTTGAAAAACATTGGCCTAAGCCAGTGATGGCTAACCTTTTTGTTGCCGTGTGCTGAAAGCCACCCACACCCATAATGCATTGTGTGTGTGACACACATCCGTAGCCCCTCCCCCTGCACATGCGCGCATGAGCCCCCTGTGCTCTCCCACCCCTGTGCATGCGTCTGCACCCTTGTTTATGCCCCAGTAGTTTTTAAGAAGATGTTGGACAACTATTTGTCTGATGGGGTGTAGGGTTTCCTGCCTAAGCAGGGGGTTGGACTAGAAGACCTCCAAGGTCCCTCTAAACTCCGCTATTCTATGTTCTAAGCTTCTTCACCTCGGACTGGATGGTGGAAAATAGATTTATATTTCTTGCAGGCAGCTGGTCATTTGCATTCTTTTAGAGCAGGGGGTCTCGACCTTCCTAATGCCGCGACCCTTTAAGACAGTTCCTCATGTTGTGGTGACCCCCCAACCATAAAATTAGTTTTTGTTTTCCGTATTTTTTTCGAAAATATGTGTTTTCTGATGGTCTTAGGTGACCCCGGTGAAAGGGTCGTTTGACTCCCAAAGGGGTCCCGTCCCACAAGTTGAGAACCACTGTTTTAGAGAGTCATTGAGGCTACCCCTTCAAGGTCCCTTCCAACTCTGTTATTCTATTCTATTCTATTCTATTCTATTTCATTACACTACATTACATTACATTACATGTATTCTATTCCATTCCATTCCATTCCATTCCATTCCATTCCATTCCATCTATTCTATTCTATTCTATTCTATTCTGTTCTGTTCTGTTCTGTTCTGTTCTGTTCTGTTCTGTTCTGTTCCGTTCCATTCCATTCCATTCCATTACATCTATTCTATTCTATTCTATTCTATTCTATTCCATTCCATCCCATCCCATCCCATCCCATCCCATCCCATCCCATCCCATCCCATCCCATCACATCACATTACATTACATTACATGTATTTATTGTATTGTATTTTATTGTATTCTATGCTATGCAATGCTATTCTTTCTATCCTATCCTACTTTCCCAAATATTGGAAATCTCACATCTCTTCTGGCATCACTACACTGCAGTCTTTCAAGTCAACTGAATAATTTCAGTGACCTATTTATGCTCCGTTGATCAGGACATTCATTCACCCCGAATAGGTCGCTTGAAAACTGATAAGATAACCTTCCTATTTATTTACTTTTTTGTATCGATTCTGATTTCTATTAACTCCTGCATCTCTTGCATAGATAGTGGCCTTAAATACCTGGACAATACCTTTTAGCAAAGTTGGAGGTGAACCTAGCTGTTTTCGGCAGAGGGCTGAATATTCTAGGGATTTGGAATGCATCTAAAAAAAGGGAGCATCCCCCCTCCCAAAAAGGGGTCTTCCCTACAACAGATCAATACAATACAATAGTAGAGTTGGAAGGGACCTTGGAGGTCTTCTAGTCCAACCCCCTGCCTAGGCAGGAAACCTTACACCATTTCAGACAAATGGCTATCCAACATCTTCTTAAAGACTTCCAGTATTGGGGCATTCACAACTTCTGGAGGCAACTTCTGTTCCACTGATTAATTGTTCTAACTGTCAGGGAGCTTATCCTCAGTTCTAAGTTGCTTCTCCCCTTGATAGGTTTCCACCCATTGCTTCTTGTTCTGTCCACAGGTGCCTTGGAGAATAGCTTGACTGCCTCTTCTTTGTGGCAACCTCTGAGATATTGGAAGACTGCTATCATGTCTCCCCTAGTCCTTCTTTCTATTAAACTAGACACCCCCAATTCTAGCAACCGTTCCTCATATGTTTTAGTCTCCAGTCCCCTAATCATCTTTGTTGCTCTTCTCTGCACTCTTTCTAGAGTCTCCACATCTTTTCTACATCGTGGCGACCAGAACTGAATGCAGTATTCCAAGTGTGGCCTTACCAAGGGATTATAAAGTGGTATTAACACTTCACGTGATCTTGATTCTATCCCTCTGTTGATGCAGCCTAGAACTGTGTTGGCTTTTTTGGGCTTCTTACAACATCACTTCTTGGCAAATCACTCCTCAAGTAAATTCCTTACAAACTGGGATATTTTCATAATTCTTGTCCTAGCCCGTGGAGAAGTCTCAATCAATCAGATTGTGATTGTTCCAAAGGTGCCCCCACCCAAAAAAAGGCAACTGGACTTTCTTGGTTTTCCTTGAAAGCATTTTGCTTCTCATCCAAGAAGCTCCCATTGATCAGGATTCTGATAATTCTGACAATTGGTCAAAAAGGTCCTTATGTTGAAATGTGTCATGCCCCAGCATATAACTTTTATATACTGTTGTTGCTCTGTACCCCCATCTAGTGGTCACAGAGACAAATATCAAGAGCCTCGGTGGCGCGGTGGTTAGAGTGCTGTATTGCAGGCTACTTCTGGTGATCGCCTGCCTGCAATTTGGCAGTTCAAATCTCACCGGCTCAAGGTTGACTCAGTCTTCCATCCTTCCGAGGTGAGTAAAATGAGGACCCAGATTGTTGGGGGCAAGAGGCTGACTCTGTCAAACCGCTTAGAGAGGGCTGTAAAAACACTATACAGTGGTATATAAATCTAAGTGCTATTGCTATATTGTTTGAAGCTGACCAAACTCATTTACCCAGCAGCACACACTCTCAAAACAAGTGCATGCTGGGAAGCCAAGCTCCATTTCCTTTAGCATTTGTAGAAGGCAGATGCACAAAGACGAATCCATCTTCATCTCTGGCATGTGGACATCTAAGGACAAACCCACATTCCACATGCAGAGCATCGCTGGTGAGATTTAGATTTCTTGTATCGATTGACTGTTATGTTCAGCGGTAACTCAATGGTTCTCATTGTATGTATCCCTATTTTCCCCAGTTTCACCCTATCCTGTTCTTTCAATAAGGCATTCAGATCTATGCACACGGTCCATTTTTTAGAGGATAGGTAGGTTTAATTACATGTCGAGCCGCACACAGATTAACGCATAGTGAGGACAAAACAAAATGACAGAATTAAAGCTCAGGCCTTAACCAGACTTTAGGGTTGCGGAAATTTCCGTTAGAAACCACAAACATGTGATCGAGAAACCACAGAAGTCACACATGAGTATTTTTTTTATAACGTCTTCATTTATCTACTGTCTGCTGACTCCTTATGTAACCGAGCGAAAGTAAGCAATCTGTAAATACTTGCTTCAAATGGCATTCAGGGTTTTTCCAATCTTATGGGAGGACCTACCTGTCAGCGTTCCAAATATCATGCAGAATTAAATCATTGTCCAAAGCAAAGTTATCCTTAAAACTCCAATTTAATAAGACAGACATGTTGGCATTATGTGTGAAATTTCAACGCTAATGTACATCCTGTGGGTTCACCCAGTTGAAAGTTCATCATCTAACCCCACACCCCATAATTCATCACATGGTCCAATCTTCATCTTCCATGCTGGCATCTACACCCCTCTGCTTCCGGCCAGGTGTCGAGGTGTGGAGACAAAAGACGACCTTGAGCTTCTAAGAAATCCATAACAATACATTCCACAATCCTACTCCTTTCTATTCCCCCCTCCCAACTACTACACTCATGAAACAGCATAAGAATTTATTAAAAAGTGTGGCAGGCCAAAGATCCTAAAAGGAACAGAACTACAGGCCTGACACTACCTTTGCTCAAATTGTAAGAAGAAAAAAATCCAGTTTCAAGCTGGGAGGAAGATACAGGAGCCAATGAATTTGGAGGAAAGCTGCAATGGGAAAGGAGGGCCTCCATTTATTTAGGAATCAGAAGCAAAGTGACTCAGCATCGGTTCGGGGACAGCTGATAGCCTGGTGTGGGGAGCAGAGTGATTTTTATACCATTGTACGATTGGGAAGCCTGGTGGAGTTATTTGATTTGCTTCGATTGTGCATTCTAATCGTCTCTATTTGGTTTCCTGGGTGGGGCTCAGGGTCAAGGCTACCCGTGGGAAAGGTGGGGAATGTGACCTCTGTCTGGCTTCGTGTTTTCTGACTTAATCTGTTAGATACTTGCTCTAACTTCAATGGTTTCCACCAAGGTCCTCTGTTCCGGTGGGAACAGAGGTTTAATCCTATTGGTCGAAGGGTCTGACAGCTCCCTATAAAAGGGCTGCTGTCAGACTCAACCTTCGCTGGATTGTTCTCACTTGTTGCTGTTAATAAAGTGCTGTTGTTACCGTTAAGCCTGTGTGTGCCTATCCATTACCCGATCTAACATAATCCTGTCGATTCAGTCTATCTCAGTCTTATAATTGGGCTTACTTGAGACCATTCTGGTCAGAAGGCAGGGATTGCTTTAGCTTCTATGGATGGGTCTGCTTTGTCTTTTCTGGGAGCATGGAAATAGAGGAGAGGGGGTCCAGGATGGGTTGCGGTTGCCGCTACTGCCCCACAAGCGCGCTTGGATGCGTGCTGCATGCGCAATGTGACAAAAAATGCTCTGCGCATGTGCAGAAGGCAAAAACAAGATAGCAGCACCTATGGTGCTGCCGAGAGAACTGGTTCCGGGGTGTGGCAGGAGTAGGTCACTGCTGCTCCCAGTGACCCAGGCTGCCAAATTACTACTGGTTTGGCTGAACTGGTCTGAACTGGTAGGAACCCAACTCTGAGGGGTGTGTGTCTGATGATTAATAATAATAACAGTTTATTGTCAGTGCACAACATATGTAATATGAGATTGGTTCAGCTCCTTCAGTGCACACACACGCACACACACACACACACACACACATACCAACACAATACAACTCACAGTGAAGACAAAAAGTCCCTAACCCAATAAATTCCAGCTCTCCCACCTCAGTCTGTATTTTTAAATTTTGGTCTTAGGCTAAGTTTTTAATTTTTATAAATTTGTACAGGGATTTAAAGTTTAATTCGAATTTAACTATATTTATGATTATTTGTAAGGTTTTTAATTTGGTACCTGTACACCGCCCCGAGTCCCTTCGGGGAGAGGGGGCGGTCTAGAAATCAAATCAAATCAAATCAAATCAATCAATCAAATAAATAAATAAATAAATAAATAAATAAATAAATAAATAAATAAATAAATAAATAAATAAATAAATAAATAAATAAATAAATAAATAAATAATATTAATAAACACCCAGTCTTATTGCACCAGTGTGAACGTGTTACATGCTGCGCCGGCCATGCAAGTCTATGTTATTACGTAGTTGTGATGTTATTTCGTATTCAGGAGTCTGGCAGCCTACAGATAAAAACTGTCTATGCTTCTATATCTTTTTCCGGATGGTAGGAGGGTAATCTAATCTATTCTAATCTATTCTTCCATTCCTCGCCATTCAGATGGAACTGAAGAAGCTTCTTGGATGAAAAGAGAAACATTTTCAAAGGGTGAAAAAAGTCCCGTTGCCTTTTGGGAAAATTATCTTTGAGTCTTCTTCTCCTTGTTTCACAACTGGAAAACCGCAAAACTTTAACCAAGTGTGAGTCCGTCTTCAGAGTCTCCTTTCTATTAAACAAATACTTCTGTTTACGTTTTTGTTCCAACTGTTTTTTTTGTCCTCCTTCTTGACAGACAGTTTCCCTGCAGCTGACGGCTTGCTCTATTCGGTGTACTTTAATTTTGAACTTTAAGATGTTTTTTTTTTAAAAAAAAAAACAGTCCATTCAGAAGTGAATTCTCCGGGAAAATTGAGCTTTGTCATGGATGGAAGGTTGCTAAAATAATTGGTCACATATCTTGCATGAAACCTTTCAAAAGGAAGGCAAATGAGAAGGAAATGAAATTCATTTCATACTTCTTCAAGCACGCTAAAAGACTTTCTCGGCAAGTCCTTGGTAAAGTACCACTAGCTTATTGGAGATTCGTATAACTACCATCACATTGTGCCTTGTCACAATTTCATATAGGGGGTGACTGCCTGCTCTAATGTCAGGGTTCCAAATAGCATCCAAAATTAAATCAGAGTCGGAGGCAAAAGATTCCACTAAGTTCCAATTTATTAAGAGAGCCATGTTGGAACATCTGAGAAAACCTGAATCTGAAAGCTTCCCGGTTTTCCCCACCCAGTTGAAAGTTCAAGATCTTGCCCCCACACCCACAAGTCCATCACATGGTCCCATCTTCCACTGGCATGCTGGCAGTTCCATCCATCCGGTTCCGGTCAGGTGCAGAGGTGCATAGACAAAGGATGACCTTGGCTTTCTAGACAGAATGTTGTTATGGCTACATACCATCTAACTCTATACAATCCCCCCTCCCATTTTCCCACAATAGAAAATGTGCAGTAAAATAATAGAAAGTGTGGCAGGCCAAAGATCCAAAAGAAAAGATGGCTGCAGGCCTGGCATCTGAACTGGCAGTTCCTACCAAGCTTCCTTTACAGGTTCCGATCAAAGCATATAACCTCTTGGATCAAAATGGACTGACATAAATAAAACTATTGGATGAATGAAGGTGAATATATGTGTCCCAGGATAACTTTGCAGGATCCAATCTGGGTCGGTCACCGGGACCAGAGGTTTAGTGTTCAGAGCTTTCGGACTTGTGCTGGAGCCCATCCTCAGGGAACTTGTTCTGACCCAGCTCCCCAAACACAACAAACCCTCTGAAGTGAAGTCAAAAGATGCCTTTATTAGGAGTGCCAGCAGTCGCTGCGTTTCCCAACGCAGGCTAACAAGTCTGTCCAGCTAGAAGATGAATGCCATATCTATTCATCTCCACCCCCTGCCTTTTATCCCCAGAGCTAGGATGGGGCTCTGCTAGCAGCAATGGCTCTTCCATCCCAAGGATCGGCCCATAGATTTCCACTGCTCTCCTCTCCTCTGCCTTCTGTGCGGCTGCGTATCAGGCACTGGACCCAGCTATTGCTGCTCTTCCTCATCATCCACCTTCAGCCCTGGGGGCTGTTGGCTCTCCATCTGATGGATGGCCCATGCTCCACCTCTGTCTCTTCTCTCTCTACCAGCCTTTATTCCCTCTTCCCCCTTGGAGCTCCCAGGTTGTCTTGCTGCGGATCCTAACTCCCATACCTCCTCCTTCTATGATTCAGCTGCTGGAGGGGCCAGCAGCCAACATAACTTCTCTCTAGCAGAGTGTGTGCTTTAGGTTATTCTGTGTGTAGGATTTATAGGGAGCCCGATTATGTGTTGCTTTTCAGTTGTTGATTAGGGTGTTGCAGGCTGGCTATTAACTTTTGGCTGTCATTTCTTGTGGTGCCAAGCCCTCAGCACCAAAATACTTGGTGGTAAACCAGTACTTCTGTTTACTGACGAGGGGCCCATTTCAACCGGCTTCAATCACTTCCCTGGCTGTTTTTGTACCTGCTCATCCAACAATCTTAGTACCCACAAAATTGAATGTATACATAAGGCAATTTACCACCAGCTTATCAGGAACTTAGCAGGTGAAGGCTTGACAGCCAATGACTTCATAGCCCAGCACCAATACCCCAGTCAACAACTGAAAAGCCACACAATCAGGAACCACATAAATACCACACAGAGACTAGCCCAAAGAATACACTCTGCTAGAGAGAAGTTGCTGAGGATAGGCTCTAGCACAAGTCTGGAAGCTTGGAGGACTAAACCTCTGGGCCTGGTGGCCGACCCACATTGGATCCTTCAAAAATATTTGAAGAAAAAGAGGAGTATGAGGGCCAGAGGTCAATGAAGAAAAGGGTGAAATGACTAGGGGAAACACCATGTATTGAATTGAAAAATGAAGAGAAGAGTTTTAAAAAAAATTCTATCAGATAGCCAACTCTCAAGAGAGAGACAGAGAGACAGAGAGAGAGACAGACACACAGAGAAAGACAGAGAGACAGAGAGAGAAAGAGAAAGAAGAAAGACAGAGGCAGAGACAGAGAGAGAGGAAGAGAGAGACAGAGACAGAGAGGGACACAGAGAGAGGGGGGATCTACATGGAAGGATCTCAACAGGATTACTGCCATTAATCCTTTTTCATTTCTTTTCTACTTAAATCTAAGACTGTGTGAGTTTGTGAGTCTCAATTTCCATCCATTCTTATGTTACCATTGACATGTCTAGCCATGTCTGATGCATGACTCTGGCAAGTGGAAATGCATAGAAAAATTAAGGAGCATTTTGCTGCACATTGCTCGAATCCATGCATTTTTGTCTTGGGATTGGGTGTGTATTTGTTGCTAGTGTGAATGTTTGAGGGTAGAAAGAAATCAATCAAGTTAGGAAAAAAGAAAGGAAGGAAGGAAGGAAGGAAGGAAGGAAGGAAGGAAGGAAGGAAGGAAGGAAAGAAAGAAAGAAAGAAAGAAAGAAGGAAGGAAAGGGAGAAGGAAAGGAAGAAGGAGAGGAAGGAAAAAAGAAAAGGAAGAAAGAAAAGGAAAGAGAGAAAGAAAGAAGGGGAAAAGGAGGAAAAAAAGAAGGAAAGGAAGAAGGAAAGGAAAAAAGGAGAAAGGGAAGAAAGGAAAGGAACAGAGAAGAAAAGAAAAGAAAAAAAGAAAAGAAAATCAGACTTTCCATTCATATATACAAGACCTTCCTTCCTGTCTTAACTACATTAAAGCTGTCTTCCAGCAGACAACCTAAACATATATGTATATTTATATAGGGATAAGCCAGGAAAACATAGAAAGTCCTTGTATTTTCTTTAAACAATCCTTTGTTTTAAGCTACATCACATACAGTTCAGTTATAACCGAATCATATTGCATGGTTATGCATTCATTTTAACAGTGAAAGAAAAATCTACCAGCGTGCAGTCTTTTAGTTTCCGATAAGTATAATTCCTGGTATCCATTCATCTCAATTGCAGCCGTATAGAAATATGAAAAGATTATTTTTCTCAGCAGCTATGGAGCCCAGTTTTTGTGACTCTTCTGGATGCCTGCTATTTTATTTACCCAGAATGCCCCAGGCTGGGCATCTACCCCCTTTTTCAGGCCTTCTGGAGGCCCGCAAACAGATTCCCATCCAGAAATTGGATATCCTTTAATTTAACATTGATTAAGAATGAAAATTAAAAAACAAATCATATAATTATTCCACATGTTTAATAGGTCTTGTTACACTTCATTGGGCAATTGTAATAGTGTTCTAAAGATTGCACCACCCAAATTTTTATCCCCGGGCCTAGAAATATTTCTGCATTTTATTGCAGTTGTATTGTACTAATGACACTGCAAGCATTAAAACAAAAACAGCCATATTGAATCGGGTGAAATCCAGCATTGTATTCATGCTAAACAGATGCATCTGGAGTTTTTGCAACAGGTAGTGGAGACATTCTCCCCTCCCACTGTTGTTTATTTTCAAACGCTATTTGCAGACATGCTACCATCGGCCCAGAAGCAATGTTGAGCCTTCAAGACCAGTAGTGTCAAATGCAAGGAACCAATAATGACACAAATATTTACTTACAGAGAGGCGCAGTGTTTTAAAGGCATCAGTGATGGCCTCTCTTGTTCCAACTTTTTAAGTCCCAGCATTGCATGGCGGGGTGAGCTCCCGTCACTTGCCTCAGCTTCTGCCAACCTAGCAGTTTAAAGCATGCTGCCCCACAAGTAAATAAATAGCTATTATTATGTGTGAGAGAAAGAGGGTGCAGACAGACCCTCATTAATAGTTCCTGGACTATATTATAGCAGAGTTCTTCACTTTGGCAAGATTGTGTCTATAGGTGTGAAGCAATAAAGAACTCAGCCTGGGAATATCATAAATGTGTCATTCTTGGTTTTAGGCCTGATGCGTAGTATTACATACTGACAGCCAGTATGGTAGGTTCCACCAAGGTCCTCAGATCCGGCGGGAAAATACTTGAAGCCGATTGGCCGAGCTGTTTGACAGCTCCCTAAAAAAGGGCTAGCTGTCAAATGGAGCAGTGCTGGATTCTAGATAGTTGTCTTAATAAAGAGCTGTTGTTTCTCACTGAAGCCTGAGTCTGCCTCATCCATTTAACTGATCTAACACGTAGCGACTGGTGAATTCTGGGAGTTGAAGTCCACACATGGTGTTTGAAGAATTCTGGGACTTAAAGTCCCCCCTATGATGTGATGGACTATAGGAAAGGGAGAAGGGGGTGTATTCCAGAGTTAAATAGCAAGAGAGATGAGTAGCCTCAGACACATTGTCTTTTTCACTTTGTTGCTTTTGGTGCATCTTGATTGTTGTCTTAATGTTAGCTACTTAGAGAAGCACTGTGTGACAGGGAGGTGTGAGGAATATAGGAAGGAAGTGGTTTCCCAGAAGAGAAGGGCTGCATTCCAGAGGTGGAAGAGACAACTCAGCTCAGATATCATGTGTGAGAGAAAGAGGGTGAAGACCAGAAGTCGTATTCAGCAGGTTCTGACCAGTTCTGGAGAACAAGTAGTGGAAATTTTGAGTAGTTAAGAGAACCAGTAAATACCACCTCTGATTGGCGCCACCCCATCTATTCTCTGCCTCCTGAGTCCCAGCTGATAGGGAAGGAATGGGGATTTTGCAGTAACCTTCCCCTGGAGTGGAGAGGGAATGGAGATTTTACAGTAAACTTCCCCTGCCATGCCCACCAAGCCATGCCCCAGAACCAGCAGTAAACATTTTAAATCCCACCACTGGTGAAGTCAGCTCCTCCCTAGCAATTCACAGAGTATGTTGTTGATGCAGATATTAGAGTGTTCAATCTGGCAAGATTCTGTCTGCTGGTGTGAAACGATAAAGAACTTGGAAGAATGAATCACCATGTGTCACTCTTGGTTTTGGGCCTGACAGTATTCCACTAAACAAGCCCTGCTTTCCATTCATTGAAAATAACATTTCTTTTTCCTTACAATGTCCCAGAACCATAAAATACTTGGGATCCCTCAATAAAACAAATGACTGTTGCAAGAAATGACTAGGGAAATAAATTTCAATAGTGGGTACCCAAAAGTAAGGGAATGAGAAATGCTGATAATATAATCAACATAAATGCATTTATAAAACCAGGGCAATTTTAATGAATGAATACTAAGCCAATATAAAAAATAAAATTAAAATGGCATAGTGGAAAAAATGCATTCCGTAAAAAAAGAGAAGAAATGGGAATTCGTGGAATTGAAGCATATTTCTCAGTGTATATGTAAGCATTAAAAAAGAGTGAATATCTGTGGTTTTGTTTCTGTCCATTTCTTCACCAATTTTCACTTTTAAAAAATTGTCATGAAAATCTGCATTTTTTTTACACATTTGTCCAAATAATGTGAATTCTCAGGTGTATTTCATAAACATTTTTATAAGATATTTTCATCAAGAAGAGTTTGCTTCATACATCTGTAAATTTTCCATCATCTAAGGTAAAGATTGCCCTCACATGTATGTGCTAGTTGTTCCCACCTCTAGGGGGTGGTGCTCATCACTGTTTCAAAGCTGAAGAGCCAGGGCTGTGTGAAGACATCTCCGTGGTCATGTAGCCGGCATGACTAAATGCCGAAGGCGCACAGAGCACTGTTACTTTCCCACCACCTTGCATGTTTACATGCTTTAGACCTTCTAGGTTGGCAGAAGCTGGGACAAGTAACAGGAGCTCACTCCATTACATGATGCTAGGAATTCGAACTGCCAAACTGCCAATCTTTCTGGTCAACAAGCTTAGTGTCTTAGGCATCCCTTCCATCATATACACACGGGTAATTCTTGACTTTCTACCACAATAGAGCCCAAAACTACTGTGCTAAGTGAGACAGTTGTTAAGTGAATTTTACAGTTGTTAAATGAATAACACAATTGTTAATTGAAAAAATCTCCCCCACTCTTGTTGTGTACACACACGCGCACACACACACGTGTGTGTGTGTGTGTGTGTGTGTTGTATTTGTGCTGATAAATAAATAAAGGGAGACTAGTATAGATCTATTTCAACCTATTTAGGTCTCATCAGCTAGCCATACCCTTACTGGGAATCGAACCAGGGCTGTATTGCATATTAGGCCGATGTAATACCCAGTAAGGGTATGGCTAGCTGATGAGACCTAAATAGGTTGAAATAGATCTATACTAGTCTCCCTTTATTTATTTATCAGCACAAATACAACACAAATATAAAAAGGCAACATTAAAAATAAAAATATGGTTTTCTGCCTGGATGGTCCTCTGAAATGAGCCGAAGGACAGAAAGGGGGAGTAGTGAGCTCCCTCCCATATTTGGGCATACCAGGGGTTGTAACACATATACATATACATATACATATACATGTACATGTACATGTACATGTACATATACATACATGCATACATACATGCATACATACATACATACATACATACATACATACATACATACATACATATATTTGGTGTATTCAGGTCTTTTCCCATGTAAGATTGAGGGTATCTTGGCGACGTTTCGATGAGGTCCCAATTGTCATCTTCTGGCTGGTGCCTTTGGCTTGTGCGAACAAAGAGTGATTGGAGCTGCCATCTTTCTATAAATATTGGTGGCGGTATGTGGAATGCTAGCTTTGTTGCTATAAACGGGTTGGTTGGCTGTGTTGTTACATCTTGATCAACTCCATCAACTAATCAATATGTAACAACATAGCCAACCAAACCCGCTTACAGCAACAAAGCCAGCACTACACACACACACACACACACACACACCAAAAAGAGGGCAGCTCCGATCACGCTTTGCTCACACAAGCATGAAGCCGAAGGCACCAGCCTGAAGATGTCGACTGGGACCTCGTCGAAACGTCACCAAGATACCGTCAATCTTACTCGGGAAAAGACCCGAATATGCCAAGACCCGTGAAAATCTACGAATATATGTATGTATGTATGTATGTATGTATGTATGTATGTATGTATGTATGTATACACAGACATATATATACACATACACACATTAAACCCCCCCCCCCACAAACACACATACCGTACATACACATGTATTTAGGCTGCTTTGTCTGAAATATATATTTCTTTAGGAAGTGGGCATCCAAATTTCATTTTTCAATGTGTGCCAGTGTGTTCACACAAAAAAGTGACAATAAAAGTTATCTTATCAACAGGCACTTACAAATAAACAACATCTACATATCATTGAAAAGACAGTCAAAAAAACCCAAAAGGAAACAAAACCACAACACCTCCTCACCAGCAATCAACACCCAAACGAGTACCAAGACTAACCCTGGACCAAAAATCAAGAAGTAAACAATATCCCGATCAAGGAACTACCAACTCAGACAAACAAGCTAACAGTTAAATAACCATCCAATCAAAAAACCACCAAGGTCACTCTCACCAACACTGACAGGGCAAGACAGTTTACTATTAGCACTGATGATCATTCCAAAAGGTGCTTTTTCAGGAGACAACCATACTTTCTTGTTTTTTCTTTGAAGATATTGTGCTTCTCATCCAAGAAGCTTCTTCAGCTCTGACATGATAGAGGGGAAGGGAAGGATTTATGCTCTGCGCAGACAGCTGGTCATTTGCATCCTTTTAGAGGGCCATTGAGGCCACTTGGAGGTTTCTCTCTGTCCTCAGGGTCACCTGAGTGGTGCAAATGATTCCTGTAATCTGCAATTTCCCCCCCCCCCCCTAGAAATCCATTCCTCCTCCCACACCATTCAGAGGGTTTTCATCCAAAATTGTATAGTTAAAATTCTGTAGAGATTCTCAGTCATCCAAGTCATGGTTGTCCCAAAGATGCTTTATTCAGGAGGCAACTGGACGTCTTCAAAAAAAAACAACCCCACAAGACAGTCCAGTTGCTTCCTGAAAAAGTACCTTTGGGACAACTGTGACCTGGATGACTGAGAATCATTACAGACTTTTAGCACTGATGATGTTATCTAGTTCGGTAATGAAACGTCTGGAGGAAAAGAGCTAAACCCAAAAGCATGGAAGAGCACCTTCAATCCTGACCTACAAATAAAAAAAAGCTCCATTTTTATGGCCTTGTAATTCAGGGTTGAGTTGTGGCAACTGGATGGAACTGAGCATTTACTGGCTGGATGCCCTTCCCAATTCCTATACAGAGTTCACAGCAGATACATTCTCATTACGCCCCAAGAGAGAAACATCTGCTGCTACCTAGGACTGAACTCTCAACCTTTTGAGTGGGAGGTGAGTGCCTTCCTCACTAGGCCACCACGCCGCTCAACCCCAACCTACAAATATTCTCTTCTAATGGGGGAGTCAGCTGCAGCTGTGTTTGTGTGTGTGTGTGTGTGTGTGTGTGTGTGTGTGTGTGTCCATCAGAAAGTGACAAGGAGATAAATATCAGCATCAAAGATGTGCCTTGAAGCAACTTGCATTAATTAAGATTCTATAGCTTGCAAACAATTATGACATAATTAAAGTGAGATTGCTCCTACAGTATACCAATAAGAAATGACTTTTAAGAACTGTGAGCAGTAGTATAATGGTACATCAGGAGTAAAGTGAGCAATATTTACTCGTATTAACACTATTAAAATGGCCTTTTGAAGACAAAGTTGGGCTATTATTACACAGAGAAACACTCACATTTGAAGATATAAGAGCATCACTAATTAAATCTCTTTTCTTTCCCTCTTTTCCCTCCCGGTTTTACGTTTGGGGTGTTTGAAGGAATTCTGCTTTAACAGAATCTATTTTAATGGCCTGGAATTAGCTAGCTTCAGAGAGAAAACACTTAGCAGGCAGTGGGTATCTGCGGGAGGAACTTTATTAGTAGTAGTATTTTAAAGGTCATGAAGTTGCATTTAAGACCTTTTACTGGCACCAAAACACAGGCTCCAGAGTCCTTTAATATTTTGCATCCTGCAAAATTGCAAAGAGGAACTAAACTGTTCTCATTAGGATTTTTTTTTGTTAACTTGTTTCTCCATATATGAAAAAGAGTTTGAGACTCTAGAAAGAGTGCAGAGAAGACGGGATTGTAGCCTAAAATATAAGAAGAATGGTTGCAGGAATTGGGTATGTATAATTTAATCACCCTGCCAACAAAAGTGCATATAGTCAAGGCGATGGTTTTCCCAGTTGCAATGGATGGCTGTGAAGGTTGGACCATAAGAAAGGCTGAGTGCCAAAGAATGGAGGCCTTTGAACTCTGGTGCTGGAGAAGACTCCTGCGAGTCCCTTGGACTGCAAGGCGATCCAACCGGTCAGTCCTAGAGGAGATTAACCCTGACTGCTCTTTAGAAGGCCAGATCCTGAAGAGGAAACTCAAAGACTTTGGCCACCTAATGAGAAGGAAGGACTCACTGGAGATGAGCCTCATGCTGGGAAAGATGGAGGGCAAAAGAAGAAGGGGATGACAGAGAATGAAGTGGCTGGATGGAGTCACCAAAGCAGTAAATGGACTTCAGAGAATGGTAGAGGACAGAACGACCTGGAGGAAAGTTGTCCATGGGGTCACGATGGGTCGGACAAGTCTTCACAACTAATAACAACACGTTTAATGAAAAAAAGGACTAGGGGTGACATGATAGCATCTTCCAATATTTGAGGAGTTCCTACAAAGAAAAAGGAGACACCCTATTTTCCAAAGCATCTGAAGGCCAGACAAGGTGTTAGATCTGGGCAACGAGAGACAGACTACGGACACGAAGTAACTTAACAGCTCATTTTATTAGTAGTAGTAGTGATCCAGCTTGCTCTGTGGTCGGAGGGTTCCCTTTTTATAGGGATGGGGCACGCCCATTGACCAATCAGAGGAATACCTGTTTCCCGCTGTAGGAGCGGACCTGAGGGAAGACTTATCCCGATATATGTTAATATCTAACACCCCTCCCCTCCTAGATGGGACGTTGCGGTAGGTGACATAGTCCTTTAGGTAGGTGGGTGTTTGTCTTGCTCGGGAGGAACGTCGGAGTTCTGGTTGTGTTGAAGTGCTTGCAGGACTGGTTTCCTGTTGGTTTGAAGTAGTTGCAGGATCGGGTGCTTTCTCTATTTCTGTTTCTGGAGGTCTTGCGTTTTCGATGCTCTTTTCCCTGGGAGCTTGTTCGGCTGCGATGACGGGGGTTTGCTCAGCGGCTGTGATGACGGGGGGTTGCTCAGCTGCGTGCGTGTTGTCCTGTTCCCCGCTTAGCTCGCCGGTGTCGTTGTTTCCTGGGATGAAGTTTCCCTGCGGTTGTCTCTCTGTGGACAGGAAACTTTCGCCCTCATCCCTTAAGTTGGAGTGTGCTAGGCGACCTCGAAGCTGATCGATGTGCCTTCTCCAATTCCGCCCATCTTCTAGCTCTAACAAATACGATCGAGGGCCCATGATGCCAATGACCTTTGCCGGCATCCACAATGTCCCTCCTGTGTAATTTTGAGCATAAACAGTGTCTCCTTCTCTAAAAGACCTGACCTTACTTGTAGAGTCTGGGGGAGCCGAGGTAGAGTAATTCGGGTGGAGCCGGTCCAGGTGAGACCGTAGGCGGCGACCCATTAGTAGTTCAGCGGGGCTCCTACCCGTCGTTGCGCTCGGGGTAATGTGTTGAATGAGGAGGTAATGGTCAATGCGTGTTTGCCAATCCCCCGGGCCCATCCTGGCGAGGGCCTCTTTCGCGAATCGCACCATTCTTTCTGCCTGACCGTTGGACGCTGGATGGAATGGCGCGATGAGGGCGTGTCTGATTCCCAACCCTGCTAAAAATGTTTCAAACTGCATGGCCGTGAATTGGGGCCCGTTATCCGATACTAACAGATCTGGTAGACCATGGGTGGCGAAAAGCCGCCGAAGAACCTTTATAACTGCCTCTGCCGTGGTTGACGTCATTAGGACGACATCTAACCATTTAGAATAAGCATCTACAACTATGAGGAAGGTTTGACCCTGGAATGGCCCTGCAAAATCAATATGTATGCGTGACCAGGGTGCCTTGGGTTTCTCCCATTCTGTGGCGGGCGCTTCCGGGGGTGCTGGTCTCGACTCCTGGCATGGGTCGCAAGTGGCCACCCACTCCTCTATTTCTTTGTCCATATTGGGCCACCACACATAACTTCTCGCTAACGCTTTCATTCTCACGATCCCCGGATGACCCATATGTAAAGCATTCAATACATTTTTTCGTAGAGCAAAAGGAATAACAACTCGATCCCCCCACAACAAACATCCCTGTAACACGGAGAGTTCGTCCCGTTTAGACCAAAACATTTTGAATTCCGGGCCCACATTTCCCTTTGGCCACCCCCTCCATACCCAAGTTTGCACTTGCTTTATTAAATTGTCTTTAGAGGAGAACCTTGCAACATCGTAGGAAGAAACCGGTCCCGAATCCAAACAGTCAATGAGCAATACCGGTACTTCTGGAGTGGGGTCTGGCAAAATGTCTGGTAATGGGCAACGGCTGAGCGCGTCTGCGTGTCCTAGAGTGGAGCCCGGTCGATGAATTAACTTGTAGGAGTACGCAGCCAGGAAAACAGTCCACCTGGTCATGCGTGGAGAAAGGGAGACCGGAGTGGGGCGGTTTCCCGCCAAAAGTCCTAGCAGCGGTTTGTGATCTGTGATAAGTTCAAAATCGCGGCCGTAGAGGTATTCATGGAAACGTTTCACACCTGCTACGGCAGCCAACGCTTCTCTGTCCATTTGGCTGTAGTTCCTTTCGGCCGATGAAAGAGTTCTGGAGTAGAAAGCAATGGGTGCTTCTTTTCCGTCGGGCATCCTGTGGCTGAGGACTGCTCCAACCCCGAAAGGCGATGCGTCGCAGGTCAATACCAGCAGGAGGGTCTGACTGTATTGCACAAGTAGTGAGTCAGTGGTGAGCAGGCGCTTTACCCCGGCGAATGCTGCAGCTTCGGCTCGTCCCCATCTCCATGGTGCGTTCCTCTGGAGTAGACGGTGTAGTGGCTCAGCAACGGTCGCCTTCTGTCTCAGAAAAACGCTGTAGAAATTAAGTAGTCCGAGGAAGGCCTGCAACTCGGTTTGATTCCGTGGTGTGGGGGCGTCCTGGATCGCCTTAATTTTCTTTTCAGTGGGGTGAATTCCCTGACCATCAATTCTATAACCCAGGAATTCTACACTAGGCACGTTAATTTGGCATTTTTCTTTTTTAAGGCGGAGGCCCTTCTCTCTGATTCTGGCCAAAACAGATCTGACTCTTTTGTTTAGTTGCTCCTCGTTTGCAGCGGACACCAAGATGTCGTCAAAATATGGGACGACTCCCGGTATCCCTTGCAACAGTCGTTCCATGACGCTCTGGAACAATCCTGGAGCAATACTTACGCCGAATTGTAGCCGGTTGCATTTAAACGCTCCTCTGTGCGTCACTATAGTCTGGGCCTCCGCTGTGGCGCTATCTACTGGCAGTTGCTGGTAAGCTTGTGCCATATCTAACTTAGCGAAAACCTTTCCTGGCCCCAATGAGTGCAATAGGTGCTGTACTACGGGCACAGGATATGCGCTCTGTTGTAGCGCGACATTAATTGTGCATTTATAGTCTGCGCAGATGCGGACTGATCCGTCTGGCTTAACTGGGGTCACGATAGGTGTCTCCCAACGCGCGTGATCTACCGGCTCAAGGATTCCCTGTTCCACTAACTTATCTATCTCCTTATCTATTTTTGGGCGGAGTGCAAAAGGCACTCGTCTCGGTTTAAGTCGGATTGGCGCCACATTTGGGTCTAAATTGAACGATATTGGTTTGCCCACATACTTACCAAGACCGGAGCTGAACACATCCTCGAACTCCTTAAAGATCTTTTCAGCGCTGCTGTTTCTCACGGCGTTGATTCCGGTGACTTCTAATCCCAGGGCTTCAAACCAATCAAGCCCCAGGAGGTTCTGCAATGGCGCGCTGGCGATGGTCACGGGCAGCTGGGCTTCGATGTCCTTGAACCGGATGTGGAATGTGCCTTGGCCCACGATGGGGACTTGGTTCCCCTGGTAGTCTCGTAGCAGGACGTCTGGAGCCCGCAGTTGGCTCTTTCTGAGGCTGGGAATGGCCTGTTTCATGGATGCCCATGAAATGATCGTCAGGGTTGATCCTGTGTCAACTTCCAACTCGCAGGGTGAGCCCTCCAAGAGGACTGTGACTTTCAGCCTTTTGGGTCGCTTAGGGCGGACCTGATGTATCGTCGTGAGATACGTTCGCAACTCCTCTCTCTGGGTCAACTCTATCTCATCATCTACATCCTGAAATTGCTCTCGTTGAGCGTCTTGGTAGAACGCTCTTTCAGCTCTCTGTGTGAATTCTCTCTGGGGATACGCTCGCTCACTTTCTTGTGAGTAATCTCTCTGGGAATACGCTCGTTCAGCTCTTTGGGAATTTTCTCTCTGGGTAAACACTTGTGGATTTCTCTCTGGGCGCCCTTTTTGATTTCGCCAAGCCCCTGGGTTGGGCTTCTGCTGGCGGTACATGGGTGGCTGCCGTGAGGCAGGGACTCCGCTCCGGCACACTCGTGCGATGTGCCCAAGTTTGTTGCAGTGCGAACAAACAACGTTCCTGAACCTGCAAGTAGACCTGGGGTGATTCCCTCCGCAGCTTGCGCAGGGCGGCAAACGGGATCCGGGTTTTCCCCCAGGCCTCCAGTGACTGCTCTGCATCAGGTGACTGTCCTCGAACTCGGGATCCACGTAGTCGGGGCTTGCGTCTTCGTAGTGGACTCTGGTTTGTCTCGGTGCTGGCTGGGTTTCGCTGACCCTTCGTTGTATGGTCACTGCTGATTTCTCCGCTGATTCCGACGCTCTTGCTTTGTTCAACGCTGACTGTAGGGTTAGATTCGGGTTGGCTAACAGTTTCTTTTGCAACGAAATGTCTCTTACCCCACAGATGAATTGCTCTAAGATATGCTCTTCCAAATCCCTGTATTCGCAGTGGGCTGCTATTCTTCGTAGAGCTGCAACAAATTGATTAATGGATTCTCCCGCCTTTTGAGTCCTCATGTTGAATTCTTTGCGGCTGACATGGCGGGACGGTTTTGGCGCGTAATGTGTTTCCAAGGCTTGTTTCAGCATCGCCCATGGTACTGCTTGTATTGGAGTAGGCGCGGTGAGGTCTCTGGCCGTATTGAAGACTTCCTTTCCGCAGTAGCCGAGGAAAATGTTTTTCTTTCTTGCATCGGTGATCCCCGTGTACTCATTTGCTTCGAGGAAACACTCGAAGCGAATCATGAAGGCTTCCCATTCGTCGGTTGCTGGGTCGAAAGGAGCGGGGGGAGCATGCATCGCCATCTTCTCAGTTTGAATTTGCCGCGCTGCGGTGATCTGAGATGGCTGCCGGAATTTCTGCCGAATTCCTGGGCTGGATCAAATCCGGAGATTCTTGAAGTAGCGTTCTTCGTCCTATCTGTCTCTCAATCCCACCTTCGTCGCCAATGTTAGATCTGGGCAACGAGAGACAGACTACGGACACGAAGTAACTTAACAGCTCATTTTATTAGTAGTAGTAGTGATCCAGCTTGCTCTGTGGTCGGAGGGTTCCCTTTTTATAGGGATGGGGCACGCCCATTGACCAATCAGAGGAATACCTGTTTCCCGCTGTAGGAGCGGACCTGAGGGAAGACTTATCCCGATATATGTTAATATCTAACACAAGGAATAATGGATGGAAACTGATCGAGATTCAACGTAGAAATAAAGAGAAATTTCCTGACACTGAGAACAATCAGCCCATGGAACAGAAGTTGCCTTCGGAAGTTGTGGGAGCTTCATCCCTGGAAGCTTTCAAGAAGAGACTGGACTGTCATTTGTCAGAATTGTGTAGGGTCTCCTGCTTGGGTGGCGGGGTTGGACTAGATGACCTACAAGAGTGTAATTACCAGTCCTTCCCTCCATCTCCCTTCGCACAAAACTACTATGTTTATTAGTATTGAGATTGTGTTCATCTTTCCCAACTGCTATACGACGTTGGTGAGATATGTGGATTTTCTAAGCAGTCTCCCTTCCCGGAATTAACCTGATCAAAATCAGCTTAAACTGATTACTGTAGGATTCGGTTGCCCTAGGCATTTCAGATGATCCATTACCCATGAACCGGGCCTGGGATTCCAAAATGTGTGCCTTCCTGTTTGCCAAGTTCTATTGTGACAATTCTTCATTCTCCTTCAGAAAAGATGAGACAAACAAATTAAACAAAGGTGAAGCAAATTAAGGCAAATTATACAAACAGAAGCTCAGTGAAGGCAAGTTAAATTAATTAAGAGGAATTAATCTATTCCAAATCTGAGGAGAAGTTACCACCAGATAGGAATACAAATTCAAACACTCATTAAAGGCACCAAATGCCGAAATCTGATTCATGATGGGAACAACAGTCACAGTCATTTCTAATAGATTAATTGCTTTGCGTAGTATTTGATGAGGAAATTTTGAGAGCCAATTTGGTCTAGTGGTTGAGGCAACAGGCTACAAAGCAGGAGGCCACGGGTTCTAGCCCCACCTTAGGCATGAAAGCCGGCTGGGTGACTTTGGGCCAATCACCAGGAGACTGTGAGTTCTAGTGCTGTCTTAGGCATGAAAACTGGCTGGGTGACTTTGGGACAATCACCAGGAGACTGTGAGTTCTAATCCTGCCTTAGGCATGAAAGCCGGCTGGGTGACTTTGGGCCAATCACTAAGAGACTGTGAGTTCTAGTCCTGCCTTAGGCATGAAAACTGGCTGGGTGACTTTGGGCCAATCACTAAGAGACTGTGAGTTCTAGTCCTGCCTTAGGCATGAAAACTGGCTGGGTGACTTTGGGCCAATCACCAGGAGACTGTGAGTTCTAATCCTGCCTTAGGCATGAAAGCCGGCTGGGTGACTTTGGGCCAATCACTAAGAGACTGTGAGTTCTAGTCCTGCCTTAGGCATGAAAACTGGCTGGGTGACTTTGGGCCAATCACTAAGAGACTGTGAGTTCTAGTCCTGCCTTAGGCATGAAAACTGGCTGGGTGACTTTGGGCCAATCACCAGGAGACTGTGAGTTCTAATCCTGCCTTAGGCATGAAAACTGGCTGGGTGACTTTTGGCCACTTCACAGGACTGTTGTTTGGGGGAAAATAGGGGAAAGAAGGTGTGTGTTGGATATATTTGCTGCCATAGGTTATTTGTAAAAATAATGAAGGTGGGATATAAATAAACAAAGGAAGATGACAACAGTTTTTCACCTGTCCATTTGATCTACTTTCTGTATCCATTAAGCCAACATGGGAATCTCCAATTACTTTAACACACTGATCTGTCTTAACAGAAACAGAATGACAGAGTTGGAAGGGACCTTAGAGGGCTTCTAGTCCAACTGGGCATGTCTACTTTAATTAAAAGAAGGACTAGGGGAGACATGATAGCAGTGTTCCAATATCTCAGGGGTTGCCACAAAGAAGTGGGAGTCAAACTATTCTCCAAGGCACCTGAGGGTAGGACAAGAAGCAATGGGTGGAAACTCATCAAGGAGAGAAGCAACTTAGAATTAAGGAAAAAATTCCTGACAGTGAGAACAATTAATAAATGGAACAACTTGCCTTCAGAAGCTGCGAATGCCCCAACACTGGAAGTCTTTAAGAAGGCATTGGATAATCATTTGTCTGAAGTGGTGTAGGGTTTCTTGCCTAAGCAGGGGGTTGGACTAGAAGACCTCCAAAGTCCCTTCCAGCTCTGTTATTCTATTCTTTTCTATTTTATTCTATTCTATTCTATTCCCCTTCTCAGGCAGGAAACCCTATACCATTTCAGAAAAATGTTTGTCCAATCTCTTCTTAAAAACTTCCATTGTTGGAGCATCCACAATTTTTGGAGGCAATTCATTAATTGTCCTCACTGTTAGGAAATTTCTCCTTAGTTCTCGGTTGCTTGTCTCTTTGATTAGTTTCCAGCCATTGCTTCTTGTCTAGGTGCTTTGCAGAATAGTCAACCCCCTCTTCTGGGTGACAGCCCCTCAAATATGGTATTACTGCTATCATCTCAAACTTAGTCCTTATTTTTTTTTCAAACTAGACATACCCAGTTCCTGCAACCGTTCTTCATATGTTTTATCCTTCAGTGACCTAATCATCCTTGTTGCTCTTTTCTGCACTTTTTCTAGCATCCAGAGAAGAGCAACAAGACAAAAATGTGGATGTTAATTGGTAATATTTATGTCACAGTTAAAATAAAATACATATTGACCATAGATCCCATCCACCTGCTTCACGCGGGAGTCTAGTTTAAAGCATTTCTACCATAGGTGGACTATAGGTGGCGTGATCTGTGTCTGGGAAGAGGTTCTTATCATCTTTTGGGATTATGAATTCAATTTTCCTGATTATTACTGCCATTAGTTAATGCACCCTAAAATTACGGCATCTTTCTGCAATCATATCCTGCTGTTGAGTCATACTGGGTGAGCAGTCAATGACAGTTCCAAATATTCACAAGTATGATTGCGAAGCCAAGTATTGGCAATCAAGTTAGGCCTTTGATTTCTAATTTCTAAAGGGAAGAGATTTGCATTTGTCGTCGCTAAATTTTATTCCGCAATTTTCAGCCGTTTCTTTGGCTTGTTAAAAAAAAAAATCACAGCGATGAGTTATTTCTCTCTTCTAGAGCATTAGCTATTCTATTCACCTTACAGCAACTTATGGATCATTCGGGGTTCCATTGTCAAGCAAAGTTTCTTTTTTTTTAATTATTTGGTCATAACCATCGGCGTACCTATGATTACAGGGACTCTTTGAGTTTCAACCATCTATTTAGTGACTCTTTGAAGTCATAATGGTACTCAAAGAAGGGACTTATGACCATTTTTCATAGCCGAGGTGGCGCGGTGGTACTGCAGGCTACTTCAAATGACTGCTAGCTGCAGTTTGGCAGTTCAAATCTCACCAGCTCAAGGTTGACTCAGCCTCCCATCTTTCCAAGGTGGGTAGAATGAGGACCCAGATTGTTGGAGGCATGAGGCTGACTCTAAACCGTTTAGAGAGGGCTGTAAAAGCACTATGAAGCGGTATATACCATATTTTTTGAACTATAAGATGCACTGGTGTATAAGATGCACCAAGACTTTGAAGAGGTATGTAAGAAAAAATGGTTTTGTCCCCTCCAGCCCCCAGGAGCACTCTGCAGGCTTCAGCAGGGTTGGGGGAAAGCAAAAATGCACCTGTTTTTGCAAAAAAATAAAAAAGGCCCGTTTTCCGCCCATTCTTTGCAACAATGGGGGCATTTCTGCCTTTTCCCAGCTCTGCTGAAGCCTGCAGAGTGATTCTAGAGGCTGGGGGAAGGCAAAAGTGTGTCTGTTTTTGCAAAAAAAAAAAAAAAAAAGCTTGAAAATGAGCTGGTTTTTTGCCTGTTTTTCACAAAAATGGGATGCAGGATGGGGCTTCGGGAAGCCAAAAATGTCTGTATTCAGTTTATAAGACACACCAACATTTCCATGCTCTTTGAGGGGGAGGGAAGTTTCATCTTATACTCCAAAAAATACAGTAAAGTCTAAGTGCTATTGCTATTTTCACACTTATGGCCATTGCAGCATTCCCATGGTCACATGACCAACAGTCTGATGCTTAGAAAATATAAACCAAATTGTATTTATGAAGGGTGCAGTGACCCATCCTATCCTATCCTATCCTATTCTATTGCGATAGCACTTAGCAGTGGCTCTTAGACTTATATACTGCCTCACACTGCCTTACAGTCTCTGTAAGTGATTTACACAGTCAAATCTTGCCGCCACAATTTGAGTCCTCATTTTACTGACCTCGGAAGGATGAGCCAACTTGGAGCCCAGTGAGTTTCGAACTGCCGAACTGCCGGAAGATGGCAGTCAGCAGAAGTAGCTTGCATTTTAACCACTCTGCCACCACCAAAACAATACTCCAGTCAAGGAGCTTTCAATAATAGGCTAATGAAGGAACCCCTGAGAGCACTCCTACCAACATGAATAGGCCAAGCCATGGTTCGGATTGGTTCACCCAAACCAGTAGTGGAAGTCGCAAAGAGGCATTGACTGAACACGGTCCTGATGTCCTCCTGGTGGACTTGTTCTATCTGCCTAAGCTTGACTTCAGATGAGCTTTCAGACTCTAAGTGAGATCTCTGGGCTGAAATAAACCTTGGCAACAACCTCTATTTTCTGAACTTGCCATGATTAACCTGGATGTCCCAAATGTGCTTTTTTTCTAAAAGACAACTGGACTTTCTTGGTCTTCATCCCCTTCCTTTGAAAATGTTTCACTTCTCAAGTTTTCAAAAGGAAAAAGAAAGGAAGGAAGGAAGGAAGGAAGGAAGGAAGGAAGGAAGGAAGGAAGGAAGGAAAGAAGAAAGAGAAAGAAAGAAAGAAAGGAAGGAAGGAAGGAAGGAAGGAAGGAAGGAAGGAAGGAAGGAAGGAAAGAAAGATTCTCAAAAGGTATCTTGCCCCTGAACATGGAAGTTCCATTTTAGCAAAGTAGCTGGGAATGTTAAAACCGCTGGCCAAGCGTTAATACTATTAGATAGATCTATTTGGAACATCTGTCTTTTTTTTTAAATATCTCCCCTATCTTGACATCAGGAAGAGCAAGTGGGAGCATTCAAACAAGGCCAGCCTTGGCGTAATACGAGGCTATGGATGGATCTTCCCTTCCGATCGAGATAAATAAATGCAAAGGCTACGGAGCGAGGCACAACTCAACCCCAACCACCGATCTAGAGACTTCTCCCTAGCCACAGAAATGCTTCCTTCGGGATGCCAAGAGGCTTTCGGCTCCAAAAGGACATTTATTCAGTCAGCACTCCAGGGGTGCTCATCCTGGAGAGAGAAAAAAAGGGGGGTTCGCAGACCCCGAAGGGAAACCCCAGGGTGGCTGGCCACCAGCAGAGAAATGGAGCGCCCCACAGGTGAGACCTGGAGCCCAAACCAAGGCCCCTACCGTGGGAAGGGAAAGCAAAAGCAGGGCTCCCCCAAAGTGGGAATTGTGTCTTTAGGCGCTTCGCTGCTCGCTTAGGTGACCCACCTACCTAACCGACCCACCTCCACGAGTCAGGCGGGTGGGAGATAGAAAAAAAGAAAGTCCAGTTGCCTTTTGGGGAAAATAAAGCATATTTGGGACAACCTGGATGATTGAGAATCTCCATAGATGACCTTCACTGATGATTGCTATTCATAGGTGATTCTCTCACTCACTTTATCTCTTTTTTTCCCTCTGTAGCTCTACACCATGATATTTCACAATGAATAAATAGCATTTTGAAACGGCCACAGAAAACATCCAGTGATACAGCTATTGATTGCAACATGCTTACAGATGCCAAACTCTGTGGTGTTTCCTGGTCCGCCTTAAAAAAAACACCCTTTGTAGAATAAAGATAAACATTTAAATGGATGTTTGACTAAGTAAATTAGAGGCTTGCGGCTGTTTTCCTTTTTAAGATTCCATGCAGCTACCTGAGTTGGTCCTTCTGTCTGAGAAGAGGAGCAGAATAAATGCATAATAAAATTATCTAACGCCTAGAGACACAAATGGACACTTCCACAATATTACAGAATAAGCACAGATGGACATTCCATTTGTATCTGCTAAATGAATAGCAAATTCCCCAGAATTAAAAAAAAAAAACAAAGTTAAGAACAAAGGCATTAACATTCTCCTTAATAAATGAGAGCTAAAATACACATAGACAGAATCCAAGTGTCAAATGTGAATCAAACCTGGCTGAAGCCATCCTCTGCGGCCTCATAGTTGACACGGACTCTGAGAAGGGGAGGGGCAATAACTAGGCTGGCTAAATAGTCAAAACATAAAGTTTTCTCGTGGGAGCCAAGGTCATCCCAACAGGTGGCAGTTGAAGGAGGAGAGGAATAACCTAGCAGCCTGCCAACTACTTTCATTGAACAATGTGACGGGTGACATCTGGGGAGGGAAATATTTGCTCTTTTAGTTAGGGGGAAAACTGTGGGAACTTTTAGGGTTAGTTTTCACTAGCTGTGCCGACAAGATGCATCCAGGGGTGGGATTCAGCTGGTTCATACTGGTTTGGATGAACCGGAGGCTAATTTTACATCTGGTTCGCTGAACCGATAGTTGCAAGGACTGGCTGGCCCTGCCCACCATGCCCCTCCCCTCCCCGGAGTCTCCACATGGCCCCTTATTTCAATGCCAGGTAAGTTCAGGGCCCACGTGGAGGCACTGGAAGGGGGAAAAATGGGCCTCTTGGGAGTTCTGGAAGTCCAGAAATGGGCCTATTTCCAGCCTCCAGGGGGCCTCTGAAGCCTGGGGGAGGCATGCCCTCCCGGAGGCTTTCCTCGACCCTCTGAAGCCTGGGGAAGGCGAAAAACAGGCCTCCAGAAGTCCAGAAATGAGCCTATTTCCAGGCTCTGGGGGACCTCCAGAGCCCATGGGCAGACATTTTCACCCTCCCAGAGGCTCAAAGAAAGCCTCCGGAGCCTGGGGAGATAAAAACACACCCTCCCCCACCCTCCCGCCCACCAGTGGTGGGTTCTGCATCCCGTTGCAAACACTACAGTGCAATGGGGCCCGGCGTGCACCACAAGAATGCATGCAAGTGCGCACACATGAGTGCAGCATGTGCACATGTGCATAGCAGGGCAGATGTGCATAGTATGTGCACATGTGCATAGCATGTACAACCAGGTGCAGCATGTGCAAACACATGCAGCATGTGCAAACATGTGCAGCATATACACCTGTGCCTATCATGCACAAACACATGCAGCATGTGCACACATGCACAGCATGTGCACACATGCACAGCATGTGCACACATGCACAGCATGTGCACACATGCACAGCATGTGCATGTGTACTTACTGTCTGCAACACTCTGTGATGCCTCCGCGATGCTCCAGCTGCTCAGTAGAGTGCTGTGAAGGTGCCATATGGTCCATGTGCACGTGCATAAGGCCCGAAGGGCTCAAATACAGGTAAGGACGGCAGGTGGGCAGGTTGGCCCTCAGGAGCACTGTACCGGAACAGTAACCGGTTCTCCCAGCAGGCACTGGTATGCCCGTACTGAGGCGTACCGGTAGTAACCCACCACTGCCACCCACCCTCTCCCATGACTTCTCCTCCTCCATGGTGCAGGAGGCTCTGTAGGTCACGTCCATCCTAGCCATGCCCACCCAGCAACTGGGCAGAGAACCAGTTGCTAACATTTTTGAATCCCACCCCAGGATGTATCCAATAAATCCAATGTTCTTTGAAAAATCTACCTGCCTTGGAGTTCTGTTTTTAGTGTGTGTGTTACTCGGAACACTGAGACCAAGATTCTGTAACTTTTTTTCCTCTCTCTTGCAATAGACCTAACTTAAGGCTATATTATGAGAATTTGTCTTTTCTGGTTGGGAGCTGATCTTATGTCCATGGATGATGATGATGATGATGATGATGATGATGATGATGATGATGATGATGATGATGATGATGATTATTATTATTATTATTATTATTTATTTGATTTATAGATTGCCCCCTCTCCCCGAAGGGACTCATAACCCAATGCAAATTAAAATGGAGAGGCCGAAAAAGAAGAAAAAAAGATGGAGGATTCAGTCAAATATTGTAAATGAAACAGAATACACTGAAATGCTGGAGAAAGAATTAACACTGGTTTTTTTTAAAAGGAGATTCTCAATTATCCAGGTCATGGTTGTCCCGAAGGTGCTTTTTTTCAAGAGGCAACTAGACTTTCTTTATTTTTCCTTGAAGACTTTTCGCCTCTCATCCAAGAAGCTTCTTCAGTTGTGGGGCTGTAATGTGCCACCATGACAAAGTGAATGACACACACACAAACACACACAAAATCCAACAATACAATCAAAAAGGAGAACTATGCTTTTGAGTACTCGTTGTTGTGGCCCGCCAGTTGAGCTGGCAGCAGATTTGGACAGTGAGGAGGTTGGGGAGGAACAGGGGCCAGTCCTGGAGTCTGGGGGAGGCTCTGAGGAGGGCTCTGTGTCGGAGGCAGAGATGGGGCCAGGGCTGTCCGACAGTTATCAGCTGCCTTCAGAGTCAGAGTTCAGTTGGGCAGAAGAACAGCTGGAGCCTGTTCCCAATGTGTGCATGTGCAGAGCTGCCAGGAGAAGGCAACAGTTGAGGAACAGAAATCAACTCAGGAGTAAAGGCACAAGGGGATGCTGAATGGCCCCTTCCATAGGGAATAATTGGAGCAAAAGGGGAGTGGTGTTTGCAGGAGACAGTTAGTTAGTGTGAAGATTTGCTTATCTGAGAGACTCCTTGGCAAGCATTTCCTTGTACAGTGTTGTGTCTGGAAGCGATCGACCTGGCAACTGTCCAAGGACTGATAAGGTCTGTGTTTGCAATTCACCCTTGAAAGACTGTTTGCATGGACTTTGCTGGATGTGAATGAGAGGAATTCACATTATCCAAATAAAAAGGGGCTATTTTCAGGACAAGGAGTCTGTTTCGTGATTGGGTGAACCCTCATGAAGCTCCATTCATGAGAGTGGAAGGCACACATGGCCACTGCCTGCATCAATGGGCCTGGGCACTTGCACGCATGTTCTGACACCCACATGCCCCCCACATGTTCTTGTCCAACCCCCTCCACAAGCAGGAGACCCTACACCATTTCAGACAAATGACTGTCCAGACCTCCCCTCCAACTCTGTTCTTCTGTTAAAGGAAGCTATCAGCATCTTCAATAGCACCAAGAAGCACACTGGTGGGAGGTGCACTTTGCAGAGCAGTGATGTCACATTTGCTGAAAAAGGACGACACCATGAACTGCTCTCACCGCTACTTTCTGCACCAGCTGAAGTTTGCAAATATTTTTCAAGGCCAGCCCCATGGAGGATGTGTTGCAATAGTACCATCTGGAGCAGTGGTGAAATTCAAAGTGTTTTACTACTGGTTCTGTGGGCGTGGCTTGGTGAGCATGATGTGGCTTGGTGGACATGGCAGGGGAAGGATACTATAAAATCCCCATTCTCTCCCCCACACTCTAGGGGAAGGATACTGCAAAGTCTCCATTCCCTCCCCACTCCAGGAGAAGGATATTGTAAAATCTCCATTCCCTCCCCACTCGAGAGGAAGGACACTACAAAATCCCCATTCCCACCCCACTCCAGGGGAAGGATACTGCAAAATACCAATTTCTTCCTGATCAGCTGGGATTCACGAGGCAGAGAATAAATACAGGTAGTATTTATCAGTTCTCCGAAGTACTCAAAATTTCTGCTACCGATTCTCCAGAACCTGTCAGAACCTGCTAGACTTCACCCCTGATCTGTGGGCCATGAAGCCAAATGGATTGCAAAGAGATCCAACATAGAACCGAGGAGAAATTTCCTTGCACTGAAAACAATAAACCAGTGGAACTGCTTGCCACCAGAAGTTGTGGATGCTCCATCACTGGAGGTTTTTAAGAAGAGATTAGACAGCCATTTGTCTGGAATGTTACAGGGCTGTGATGGCAAACCTATGACATGCGTGCCACAGGTGGCACACAGAAGCCTCTCTGCGGGCATGTCAGCCATTGCCCCAACCCAGCTCCAACATGCATGCTCCTGTGCCTCCCACCAGCCAGCTGGCCTTCAGATCTCTGCTGCACATGTACGGAGGGCATTTGCATTGTATTTTGGGGGTTTGCGCACATGTGCATGCCCCCTGCACCCCGTTTTGGGCCTCAAAGTCCACATGCACCAATCTGGAAGCCAAAACGGAGCACAGGATGGGGCGGGCAACCTCCCCCACACCCTAGTTTGGGCCTGAAAAGCCTCCTGCATCAACCTGGAAGCAAAAAAATGGGCAAGGGGGGGCAGGGCAGGGCGCATGCATGGTTGTTCTCATTGCCTGTTGGGGTTTCGTGTGTGCATTTGCACTCTCACATTTTGGGCATTCTGCACCAAAAAGGTTAGCCATCACTGGTATAGGTTCTCCTGCTTGAGCAGGGGGTTGGACTAGAAGACCTCCAAGGCCCCTTCCAGCTCTATTAGTCTACGTTCTAGTTTCCAGATAAGAATCTAAAAAGCAGCTCTTTCTCCCAACTGCAGATGACAGTCAAATGTCCCGATGTCTTGAACATCTGGTTCTCCACAAACACACACTTATCTATTTCCACCACAGAAGGTTTTCTCTTCATAATATAGTTATGAACTCATATTGAAATATAGGAGGTGTTTTAATTGCGAGTACTGTATCAATCATTTGAATCTCATTTAAATAATGGCGATGAACGCGAGGCCTCAAGTAGGCTGATGAAACTAGGCACGAATTCACATTTCTGTTGGGTTTTTCTTGGAAGAAATACAAAAGAAAATAGGCAAAGGTTCCCCTCGCACATATGTGCTAGTCATTTCCGACTCTAGGGGGCGATGCTCATCTCCGTTTCAAAGCTGAAGAGCCAGTGCTGTCCAAAGATGTCTCTGTGACCATTATGACTAAATGCCAAAGGCACACAGAACGCTGTTACCTTCCTACCAAAAGTGGTCCCCATTTTTCTACTTGCATTTTTTACGTGCTTTCGAACTGTTAGGTTGGCAGAAGCTGGGACAAGTAACGGGAGCTCACTGATTCGAACCATCAAACTGCCGACCTCTCTGATCGACAAGTTCAGCGTCTTAGCCACTGAGTCACCGTGTCCACTAAAAAGAAAATGCATGTCTTATTCTCTTCTTTCCATCCCATTTCAAGGCACGCTGAACTGCCCAGCTGTTAAGACACGGGATTGTTTAAAATCCCTCGATGGCATAGTAAGACTTAGAAATGTCGAGGCTTAATCAGAAGACAAGATGACAGAGGATGCAGAGAAATAGCTTTCTAATACCTGCAAAAATAGGTGAATCCCATTAAAGGAGAAACAGTATCAGCTGCTGTTCCTTAATTGAGTAGTGAAAGTGAGTTAACAGGCGCATGATGTAGTATAAATTAAAATGCCATGAAATCCTGATTATAGAAAAGTTCCGTCTAAATAAAAGGGAGCACCGATCATCGTATCCTAGTCAAAGTTGTCTTTTGCCCACCAATGGAGCAGGGAATATATATATATATTCCATCTCTCTCTCTCTTTCTGTCTCTGTGTCTCTGTCTCTCTGTCTCTGTCTTTCTCTCTGTGTGTGTCTCTGTCTGTCTGTCTCTTTCTCTCTCTTTCTCTCTCTCTCTCTCTCTCTGTCTTTCTCTGCATGTCTCTCTTTCTCTGTTCATGTGTGTTTGTCTCTCTCTCTCTCTACCTCTCAAACCTGTCAAACCTGACCATCACCAAGTAGAATTCACTTTGAGGAAAAGATGCGAACCTGCCCAATAGAACAATAACTGAATAGCATAGTTGGAATGGACCTTGGAAGTCTTCTAGGGAAACCCTCTGCTCAAGCAGGAGACTCTATATTATTCTGGACAAGTGGCTGTCCAATCTCTTCTTGAAAACTTCCAGTGTTGGAGCACCTACAATTTCTGGAGGCAAGCTGTTCCACTGATTAATTGTTCTCACTTCAGAAAATTTCTCTCCAGTTCTAGGTTGGATCTCTCATTGATAAACTTCCATCCATGGATTCTTGTTCTGCCTTCAGGTGCTTTGGAGAATAGTTTGACTCCCTCTTCTTTGTGGCAACCCCTGAGATATTGGAAGACTGCTGTCATGTCCCTCTTAGTCCTTCTTTTCATTAAACTAGACATACCCAGTTCCTGCAACCGTTTTTCATATGTTTTAGCCTTCAAACTCCTAATTATCTTTGCTGCTTTTCTCTTCACTCTTTCCAAAGTCTCAACATCAGTGTACCTACAAAGAACAACGTAATATAAACATAAGATACCAACTGGAGAAGGTAGTGAAAAAGATGAGAAGGATAATGATAATAATATGGCTCTAATATGTGGGTAAATGTCCTTAGACATAAGACAATACTGTGGTGATTAGGTGTTCAGCAGAGTGATGGTTGTTGTTGTTAGTTGTGAAGTTGTGTACGACCCATCATGACCCCATGGACCATATTCCTCCAGGCCTTCCTGTCCTCTCCCATCCTCTAGAGTCCATTTAAACTGAGGCCAACTGCTTCAGTGACTCCCTCCACCTCCTTCTCTGCCGTCTCCTTCTTTTGCCCCCCATCTTTCCCAGCATTAGGCTCTTCTCCAGGGAGTCCTTCCTTCGCATTAGGTGGCCAAAGCATTTGAGTTTCCTCTTCAGGATCTGGCCTTCCAAAGAGCACTCAGGGTTGATCTCCTCTAGGATTGACCGGTTGGATCGCCTTGCAATCCAAGGGACTCGCAGGAGTCTTCTCCAGCACCAGAGTTCAAAGGCCTCCATTCTTTAGTGCTCAGCCTTCCTTATGGTCCAAATTTCACAGCCATCCATTGCAACTGGGAAAACAATAGTTTTGACTGTATGCAGTTTTGTTGCCAGGATGATGTCTCATCTTTTTAGTAAGCTGTCTAGATTTGCCATAGCTTTCCTCCCCAGGAGCAAGCATCTTTAATTTCTTGGGTGCCATCCCCAACTGCTGTGATCTTGGAGCTCTGGAAAATAAAATAAGTCACTACCTCCATTTCTTCCCCATCTATTTGTCTGGAATTGAGAGGGCCGGATCTTAGTTTTCTTAATGTTGAGTTTCAAGCCAACTTTTGCACTCTCTTCCTTCACCCGTATCAACAGGGTCTTTAGTTCCTCTTCGCTTTCTGCCATTAGACTGGTATTATCTGCATATCTGACGTTGTTGGTATTTCTCCCAGCAATCTTAATTCCAACTTTTGATTCATCTAGCCCAGCCTTTCTCATGATGTGCTCTGCATATAAGTTAAATAGGCAGGGTGACAGTATGCAGAGGACTCTATATTATTCTGGACAAGTGGCTGTCCAAATAACATCAAATAGACTGTTTCTATTTGCATCTTCATGGAAGATTACTACTATTGATGGGTGTTCTTGCCAGAATGATGGTACAAGGGAGAAAAGTTTGTGTCTAGTTGACTCTTGGTGTCTGTTTGAGTCTTGGTCTTATCGAAATGTACATGACTTGGTCTCAGAGACTTGTCCTTGACAGAGATGATTACAGAAAGGGGGAAAAAAACAAATCACGAACTTAAGTGTTACAGAAAGACAAAAAGGATTGCCTAAAACATGAACCTAGGAGAATAAAGCAGCCACAAAGGAATACTCCATCTATCCGTTTAATCAATTCCTTCAACATCAATTGCTTCCTTTTATTGGCTTCAGCTGTCATTTGTCCTAGTTTTTGTTACTCTATTTGATGTTATTTGTATTCCATGTTATGAAACTCTGGTGATGATTTATTTCCTACCTGACTTAAGATTTGGCTTGGTCTGTCTCAGAGTTCATTCATTCTTGACTGCTTAACGGAAAACCATACTGGGAGACTGTTTCTATTTGCATCTTCATGGAAGATTACTACTATTGATGGGTGTTCTGACAGAGCCCAGTATATTGCTTTGTCCAGCTTTGTCCAGTGCTAGTCGTTCCCAACTCTAGGGGGCGGTGCTCATCTCCGTTTCAAAGCTGAAGAGCCAGCACTGTCCGAAGATGTCTCTGTGGTCATGTGGTCAGCATGACTAAATGCCAAAGGTGCACAGAACACTGTTACCTTCCCACCAAAGGTGGTCCCTATTTTTCTACTTGCATTTTTATGTGCTTTCGAACTGCTAGGTTGGCAGAAGCTGGGACAAGTCACGGGAGCTCACTCCACTGTGTGGCGTTAGGGATTTGAACCTGCCGAACTGCCATCCTTTCTGATCGACAAGCTCAGCATCTTAGCCACTGAGCCACCGTGTCAGATAAAGTTAGAGGGATATATTTTCTGAGGTCTTCAAGGGAGAAGAGAAACTATTCTTTTCATCAAAACATCACATAGCTGGCAGCATTGCAAAACCAGCAGAATACAGAATAACAGAATTGGAAGGGACCTTGGAATTCTTCTAGCCTAGGGGTGTCAAACTCAATTTCATTGAGGGCTGCATCAGGGTTGTGTTTGACATCGGGGTGGGGGTGGGGAATGACTAGGGTGCATGTCCATGGTGGGTGTGACATGGGACTCATGTTGGGAGCACCTGTAGTGGCCAAATTCTAAGGCAGAACATCTCTGAGACCCTCCCTCATTCTCATTATAACCTTCCTTCCTTCCTCTTTTCATTTCTCCTTCTTCCTCCCTCCCTTCCTTCCTGTCCCTTTTCATTCCTTCCTTCCTTCTTCTTTCTTTCTTTCTTTCTTTCTTTCTTTCTTTCTTTCTTTCTTTCTTTCTTTCTTTCTTTCTTTCCTTCCTTCCTTTTCTTCTTTTTCTTTCCCCCTTCATTCTCTTTCTTCTTCCTTCCCCCCTTTCCTTCTTTTTCCTTCCTGCTCTCTTCCCATCTCCCCTTCTTTGTCTTTGTCTTCCCTCTTTCCCTTCCTCCTTTCCTGTCCCTTCTTGCCTGCCTAAATGCAAAAGGGGAAACATTTCTCCTTTTGTTTTGTTTGCTTTGATAGCCCTTTTTCCAGGGACAACAGAGCCCAATGGGGGGAAAACACACGGACCTCTTCTATGTCCTGATTTTGGCTCAGGCAACCGCCTGCAGCCCTCTGCCAGTGAAAACGGAGCTCAGGGGGCCGCACACTGTTTCCAGGCTGGCCCCATGGAAAGGGAAGGGGAGAGCAGGGGAGGATAGAGGAAGGGGAGGGGAGGGAGAACAGTGGAGGGGCAAAGGAAGGAAGCTACAAGGGAGGGGAGGGGAAGGCAGGGGAGGAGAGGAGGCAGGGGAGAGAAGTGGAGAGTAGGTGATGACAGTGGAGGGAAGGAGAGGAGATAAGAGAGGGAAGGGGAGGGAAGGGGAGATCAGGGGAGGACAGGGGAAGAGAGGGAAGAGCAGGTGAGGACAGGGGAGGGGAGGGAGAGCGTTGGAGGGACAAAGGAAGGAAGCTACAGAGGAGGGGAGGAGAAGGCAGGGAAAAGGACCAGGAAAGCAGGAGATGAACAGGGGAGGGGAGGGGAGGACACAGGGGAGAAGAGGGGTGAAGAGGAGAGAGGGCAGGAAAGAGAAGGAGAGAGTAGGTGAGGACAGTGGAGGGGAAGGGAGAGGAGAGGAGAAAGAGACAAAAGTAAAGAGGAAGGGAGAGGATTGCAAAAATAAAGAATTCAGAGATCAACACAAAAACTTTAACCAATGTCTATTGAGATTATGAGTTCTGCTCCTGCCTTAAGCACGAAAACTGACTGGGTGACTTTGGACCAATCACCGGGAGACTGTGAGTTCTAGTCCCACTTTAGGTGTGAAAGCCAACTGGGTGACTTTGAGCCACTCATTCTCTCTTTCGGACCAACTCACATCGGAGGACTGCTGTCGGGGAAAATAAGAAGAGGAAGGAATGTCTCGTGTGTTTTCTGCCTTGGGTTACTCATGAAAATAATAAAAAAGTGGATTATAAAGAAAGAAAGAAAGAAAGAAAGAAAGAAAGAAAGAAAGAAAGAAAGAAAGAAAGAAAGAAAGAAAGAAAGAAAGAAAGAAAGAAAGAAAGAATAAATAAAATGCTCCCTCTGGAACATGAGGTTTTTTTTTTTTTTTAACAGCCCCCGCAACCAGAGGAAAGCAGCCTCAATCCATCCTCCCTCCTCCCTTCTAATTTGATCCCCGATTTTGTGCAGGACACCCCTGAAACCAGGAATAGGATTTCTTTCCCAATTAATATATGGGTAATTGCATCTCTGGGTGGGGAGGAGGAGGAGAGGGAAGGAGGGGAGGAGAGTGCGAGAAAGCCGGGGCGCAGGCTGTTAATTAAATCTGAAGACGAGCTGCTGCTCTTTGCAGCCGAATTAAAAATAAAATACCAATTGAAGTTTAATTAGTGTCTTTGCTTACTTGTGCATTCAAAACTTGAAAGATGACTCCGCGTTTCCCTTGTAAGCTCCCGTAGCTAAGAGACGGTTATGGAAACTGGAGTGTTATTTGCCATGTCGCGAGTCAAATGCCGCGAGTGAGATGGGCAACTTTGATGGCCGTGAGTGACATACCAGGCCTGGTTTAGAGGAGAGCTGAGTTTTGGGGAGCCGAGGAAGGAGGAAAATCTCCTGCGTGAACAAAAACTATAAACAGACCCAACCCCTCAAAAATTATTATCGGTAGTCCTCGGTTTACGACAAAAAATCTGGATTTTTTGGGATGGTCAACAAATGAATTGTAGTAAGTCAAGGATTATCTATGTATATATTCTAGAATAAATGTATAGGTCTAGAAGGGAGTTTTCAGGGGGGAGGAGAAGGAGAATTGACGGGCCCTTAGTGCTTTCTTAGTATTTTCTTGCAGACGTTTCATTAGCCATCTAGGTAACATCATCACTGCTAGAAGGGAGGGGGTTTATAAAGAGGAGAAGGGGGAGGGGAGGGGGAAGAGGAAGAGTAAAATTGCAGGATCCTTAGTGCTTCCTGAGCTTGCTGGTTTTCTTATTTCATTACCCGTCTAGGTAACATCATCAATGCTAGAAGGGGGGAGGAGGAGGAGGAGGAGGAGGAGGAGGAGGAGGAGGAGGAGGAGGAGGAGGAGGAGGAGGAGGAGGAGGAGGAGGAGGAGGAGGAGAATTATAGGTTATTTAGTGTTTTCTGAGCTTGCTTGGTTTTTGCAGATGTTTCATTACTCATCTAGGTAACATCATCAGTGCTAGAAGGGGGAAGGAGGAGGATAATTTTGGGGTCCTTAGTGCTTTCTGGGCTTGGTTATTTTCTTGCAGATATTTTATTACCCATCGAAGTAACATCACCAGTGCTAGAAGGGAGCAAGGTTTGCTCTCTTTTGATATACAGCCCTGTCAACGTTAGTGGAAGTGTTCTTGATGATTAAGCTGTTATATAGTTTGTCTGACTTGTTGGTCCCTTGATTAGGGTCCTTAACCCTAGTCCTAGTCCTAACCCTAGCCCTAACGCTAACGCTAACCCTATCCCAATCCCAATCCCAACCCTAAACCTAACCCTAACTCAACCCTAACCCTACCCCAATACTAACACTAACCCAAACCCTAACCCTAACCCTAACCCTAGCACTAGCCCTAGCCCTAACCCTAATTGTAACCCTAACCCTAACCCTAGCTCTAATCCAAACCCTAACCCTAACTCAATCTCTTCTCATAAACTAAACTAAATTAAACTAAAGTAAACCTAACTTAACAGCAGGCTTCCTGATGCTTATGAGTACTGACATGCCACCAGATACTTTCTTCAATTCTCAACAGGCCGTCTGCCCTTCTTGCCCCTTTAAAAAGATTGTTTTAATTAAACCACTGAAGAGAAAGTTGGTTTGTGGCAAAGCAAGCCAATAAGGGCCCAATCTCATATTTATTTGCAACAATGCCATGGGGCCTGTTGCACATTTTCTCTGCAGTGGGGATCCTTGTTCTTATTCTTCTTCCTTTTTTTTTTCCTTTCAAAATTAAAGTGTAATCCCATTAACTCAGCCATCTCTCTAAAGGATATATTGGTTTTCACAGCTACCAGCCATCCTTTCCTCCTTTGGAAATGTGTTTTGTTTCATCTCTCTCTGTTCCTCATCTTTCTCTGGATGTGTACTCTGGAAATAACGTGACTTTATGGAGGAATAGGAAGAGCAAAATTACTTTGTCGATGTTTTCAGTAGTGAAATCTATTTTTTTCCTACCAGGTCTGTGGGTGTGGCTTGGTGGTGGGGGTCATGTGACTGGGTGGGTGTGGCTATGTAGTCATGTGACTGTGAGTGTCAAAAGACAAACTCACTTTAACAATGTCCTGCTGGAGCAGGGGGTTGGACTAGATGACCTCCAGGTCCCTTCCAGCCCTGGATTGCTGTGCTCTTTCAAGGTGTCCTTAGAAGCTGCAAATAGTGCCAGATTTGTGGTCCTCCCTCCCTCTCCTCTTTCCCTCCCTCCCTCCCTCCCTCTTTCTTTCTTTCTTTCTTTCTTTCTTTCTTTCTTTCTTTCTTTCTTTCTTTCCTTCTTTCTTTCTTTCTTTCACCCCACTCCTCCACCACTTTTTAAAGCATTTTTTATCTGCCTACTTGCCTGAACCAGCAGGAAAAAAAACCCTTTAAAAAAAAGGCGGGGAAGCTTCCGACAATCGCACAGCTCACAGCTGAGCCATGCTATCCTCGGAAGTTTGGGTTTTTTTTTTACTACCGGTTCGCAGAACCAAGGACAATTGTCCCAACCAGATCAGACACACCAGTTCGAACTGGGAACATTTCACCTCTGAATGTCTTTTTTTTAAAAAAAAAAAAAACCAGGACTCAGATTGGTAATTTTGAAGTGCTATTCAAAGATTCCAAACTGGTTGCAAACCTCTTTCTTTAATATTGCAACATATCTTGAAGGCTCTTAACCCTTGCCTTCTCTGACACTGTTGGGAGAAATGTCCTTCTGGGTTCAGTTCCAAGTGGGGAAAAAGACACTGGATTCATGGAAGTTGCTTGGGGAGAAGGTTTATTGATGATGGACAGGACCACATGGTTTGAAGTCCAGGGGAAAAAGGGAAGAGATGCTCAGAGTACGTGGGTTTTTATGCCCTCTCTTGGTTTTTGAATTTGAGCTTGTGTTCTGATTGGTTGTCAGACTCCGATAGGACCATGCAGGGGTAACTTTGTAAATTGTCTGTGTACCAGGCTTGGTTGAGCCTTGCTGGGTGATGATGTAATGAAAGGG
Organism: Natrix natrix natrix; assembly: GCA_029891615.1. NCBI lineage: Eukaryota > Metazoa > Chordata > Lepidosauria > Squamata > Natricidae > Natrix > Natrix natrix. The sequence goes on along the minus strand of JAKRSK010007079.1, from coordinate 1,813,262 downwards.
CTTTGGGCAATCCCTCCTATGGCTCTGCCTGAAGGAGGTAGATCTTTGTTATGTAGAATTGACTGGCTCAGGCCTTAATGGGCCATTGACATAGGTGGGAGGGGGCTGAATTTCTGCCTCTCTTTTAGGGGAAATATTCTGCCCTTTTAATATTTCCTAAAATATTCCATTTTTCTAGGAGAGGGGTGGGTGCTAACAACACTAAACATACACCCATAAACCCATTGCTCTTAGAGATAAAACTAGGTCATCTTACCCACCTATTCACCTCTATGATTGATGTACCTGGTTTAATACTTAGTAACTGTGAAAGGGAACTTGGAATCTTACTGGACAATCCCTTAAATAGGGGCCAACCGTGTGTTGCAGCTGCCAAAAAAAGCATTATATCTTCGGCAGGAGGAGAGCCTGTGGCTTAGTGGCTAAGACTCCTGCCTAAGATATAATACAGCCCAGGTTCAAATCCCAGTAAGGCTAGCTGATGAGAGCTAATTAGCTCGAAATAGATCTATACTAGTCTCCCTTTATTTATTTATCAGTACAAATACAACACAAATATAAAAAGGCAACATTAAAAATAAAAATATGGTTTTCTGCCTGCATGGTCTTCTGTGATAAGCCGAAGGACAGAAAGAGGGAGTAGTGACCTTCCTCCCATATTTAGGCATACCAGGGGTTGTAACACAAATACATACCTATTTCCCTGGCTCAACTGATAAGGAGGACAGCCTGTGGCTTAGTGGCTAAGACTCCTGCCTAAGATATAATACAGCCCAAGTTCGAATCCCAGTAAGGGTATGGCTAGCTGATGAGAGCTAATTAGCTCGAAATAGATCTATACTAGTCTCCCTTTATTTATTTATCAGTACAAATACAACACAAATATAAAAAGGCAACATTAAAAATAAAAATATGGTTTTCTGCCTGCATGGTCTTCTGTGATGAGCCGAAGGACAGAAAGAGGGAGTAGTGACCTTCCTCCCATATTTAGGCATACCAGGGGTTGTAACACAAATACATATATATATGTGTATATATATATATATATATATATATATATATATATATATATATATATATATATATATATATGTGTGTGTGTGTGTGTGTGTGTGTGTGTGTGTGTGTGTGTGTGTGTGTGTGTGTGTGTGTGTGTGTGTGTGTGTGTGTGTGTGTGTGTATGTGTATGTGTATATGTATATGTATATGTATATATGCTCCAGCAGAGGGGTGGGTGCTAACTTTCGACAGAATATTCTAATGCCATACATCTTTCTGATTTTTGCCATTCATCTGGTGAACCTTTTCGGCACTGAGTGCCAAAACGGGAGAGTGCGTACAGGAGCACTGGAAATTGGAAGGGCATCCCTCTGGCATGCGTGCATCTTCTGGTGAGCATGCACATGTGAAAACCAGCTGGCTACTGCACATGCATGCACCAGAAACCGGAAGCTCAGCTTCCCAGCGTGTGCATGCGCCCCGGGGAGCTGAGCTTCCGGTTTCTAGCACAAAGAGCAGCTGGATGGCGCACATGGATGTTATGTAACCCAGAAGAGCAACGGGGCGACAGCTGGCATGCCCGCAGAGATGCATCTGTGTGCCACTTCTGCCACATGTACCATAGATTCCCCATTATGGATCTAGGGGTTAAATATTTTCCGAAGTTACGGGGAGGGGGAAATGAGCATTACAAATGAGGAATCAGCACTGCTGAAAGGGCAGAGTGAATTGATGTTAGTTTTTGGAAGGTGTAATTGTCTGATGATTTGTAAATAGCCAACCTTATCAAAACAGTATTTTAAATGCCATGCTGACAATTTGGTTCAGTTTGGGAGACGCTGTGAATTTGTGAATGCAAATATTTTAGCCGACATTGTCATCCCAAATCTGTATGTCCCCCAGAAACCTATTCCAGAATTAACTTCCTTCCTTCCTTCCTTCCTTCCTTCCTTCCTTCCTTCCTTCCTTCCTTCCTTCCTTCCTTCCTTCCTTCCTTCCTTCCTTCCTTCCTCTAGCTTTCCCTTTCACTCTCTTTCTCTCCCTCCCTCCCTTCTTTCCTTCCTTCCTCACGTAGGGAGATATGAAGAGCTTTGGTAATCTTTGCTACCCATTTCAGAGGTTTTCAAATGTACCCTGAATGTCATGTTAGATTATCTTCAGGCACAATAACAGGTTGAGTGGAGATCCCCCTTTTTTTTTCAAAATTCAATTGTCCCTGCTGATACACCTCTGATATTTCACCTTGGTTAACTTCACATCTTCCTTTAGGCCAGGGGTGTCCAAACTTGGGAACTTTAAGACTTGTGGACTTCAACTCCCAGAATTCCCCAGCCAGCCATGCTGGCTGGGGAATTCTGGGAGTTGAAGTCCACAAGTCTTAAAGTTCCCAAGTTTGGACACCCCTGCTTTAGGCAATATAATGGGGTGAGATCTGCCGGCCTAATGACACTGACACAAGAATGAATAATTTCAGGTATGTGAGCCAATGTGAGCATTTACATCAAGAAAGAGAGGAAGAAAAGGACAGAAGGAAGGAAGGAAGGAGGGAAAAAAGAAAGGAAAGAAAGAAGGAGGGAAGGAAGGAAGGAAGGAAGCAGAGGGAGGAAAAGAGGGACAGAGAAAGAGGAAGGAAGGAAAGAAGAAGGAGAGAAGGGAGGGAGGGAGCAAGGGGGGAGGAAGGAATATAAGAAGGAAGGAAGCAGAAGGCGGGAAAGAGGGAGGGATGAAGCAAAGAAGGAAGGAAACAGGGAGGGAAAGAGGGAGGGAGGGAGGAAAGAAGGATGGATGGATGGAAAGAAGGAAGAAAGCAGAGAGGGAAGGGAGGGAGCAAAGGAGGGTGGGAGGAAAGAAGGAAGAAAGGAAGGAGCAAAGGAAGGAAGCAGAGGGAGGATAGAAAAGAAGGAAGGAAGGAAAGAAGGAAGGAGAGATGGAGAGAAGGAAGGGAGGGAAGGAGGAAGATAAGAAGGAAGGAAGCAGCGGGAAAGTGGGAGGGAGGAAAGAAAGAAGGATGGATGGATAGAAGGAAGGAAGGAAGAAGGGAGGAGAGAAGGGAGGGAGGAAGGAGAGAGGGAAGGGTGGGAGGGAGGAGGGATCAAAGATAGAGACTTTCAGCTGATGGTTTCAAAGACTCTCAATAATTAGGAATGGCAAGCAGGAAAAGGGTCATCCTCTATACCTCATCCTAAGTGAAGCCTTTGCTCTTTTAATCTGTTTATTCATTTAATCTTTCAACTGGCGTCCCGAATTCCGGACAACAACGTAGAAGAGAGGCAGGGAAATGCCAGCCTCCCAACCTCTTGCAAGCCCTGTTGCTCTGCCGTTACGTTCTGCTGCACTGGAGAAAATGAATCTTTTCAAACAGGTGAATTTTTCCAACAGAAATCGCTCCAACAGTCTCAGTTCATTGAAGAGAAAGTGTAATGGTGATCAAAACCTATTACCTTCAATGGAGTCTCTGACATTTCCGTCAAGCACATTGATCTAGTGCAGATAGAGGGGGAGATGGGGGAGGAGGAGGACAGGATAAGGTGCTCACATGGACCTTTGTCTATACACACGTGTAATCTGTGTGTGTGTGTGTGTGTGTGTGTGTGTGAGAGAGAGAGAGAGAGAGAGACAGACAGACAGACAGACAGACAGACAGACAAAGAGAAAGAAGAAAGAGATGGGCAGAGAGTGAGAGAAGGAAGAGGAGGAGGAGCAAAAGGAAGAAGAGAGATAAAGAAGGAGGAAGAAAAAGAGAGTGGGGGAGAGGGGGAGGAGGCAGGGATGGAGGAGAAGAGAAAGAGAAGAAAAGAAGGAGAAGAGAGAGGGAGGAAGAGGGGGAGTAGAGAGAGGGAGTAGGAGAAAGAGCAGGAGGAGAAAAAGAGGAAGAGATGTAGGGAGGAGGAGATAAAGAGAGAGAGAAAAATGGAGGAGGAGGAAGAGGAGGAAGAGACAGAAAGAGAGAAGAGGAGGAGGAGAAAGAGAGAAAGGTAGAAGAAGGAAGAGAGAGAGAGAGAGAGAGAAGAGGAGAAAAAGAGATAGGGAGGAGGTAGAAGAGAAAGAGGCAGGAGGAGAGAGAGAGAGAGAGAAATGGAGAGAGAAGAGGAGGAGAAGGGGGATCATACATGCATGTGCATACATGCAAGTATATACATACACACACACACACATGCATGTATGCACATCTCTCTCTCTCTCTCTCTCTCTCTCTCACACACACACACACACACACACACACACACACACACACACACACACACACCAGCAGCTTCTCTCCAGCATTGGCAGATCATTTCTACATTATAAGGTTTATACTGCACAAGTAGACTTCAACATGCGACCACAATTGGAACCGTGATGGCGAACCTTATAGGCACAGAATGCCCAAACGGGAAGGTGCTGGAAACCCAAGGACCACCTGACTGAGCTGGAACATTGGTGCCCATGGCCACAACAGGTTGGCCATCCCGGCCCTATCCCATTCCAGACAAATGGTTGTCCAATCTCTTCTCAAAAACCTCCAGCGTTGGAGTACCCACATATAAAAATCAAAGCTCTTCCACTGGTTAATTGTCCTCCCTGTTAGGAAGTTTCTCCTTAATTCCAGCTTTGCTTCTCTCCATGATTAGTTTCCATCCATCATTCCTTGTCTGGCCTTCTGGTGCTTTGGAAAATAGGTTGTCCCCCTCCTCTTTGGGGCAGCCCCTCAAATCCTGGAATCCTGCTATCCTGTCATTCCTAGTCCTTCTTTTCTCTAGACTAGTCAAACCCAAATCCTGCAACCGTTCTTCATATGGTTTAGTCCCCAGGCCTTTTAATCATTGGGACTAGAACTCACTGTCTCCTTGTAACTGGCTCAAAAACCACCCATCTGGTTGCATGCCTAAAGCAGGGCTAGAACTCACTGTCTCCTGGGGATTGGCTAAAACTCACCGTTCTGGTTTCATGCCTAGGGCTGGACGAGAACTTACCAACTCCTAGTGATTGGCCCAAAGTCATCCTGCCACCTTTCACACCAAAGAAAGGACTAGAACTTACTGTCTCCTGGTTTCTAGGCCAGCACCTTAACCACTAGACCAAATGAGCTCTAAGGCTATTTTGCGCAGAGCTTCACCCCCCACACAAAACCTAATGGCAATAAACTTGCACGTTTAAACAGTGATGTCTTTCTTTACTAAACTAATAACACAATTATTAATGCAATTGAGAAGACCCAGAGATATTTCACGAGAGGAGTCCTCCACTCCTCTGCTCACAAGAGAATCCCTTACACCACCAGGCTCGAAATGTTGGGCCTGGACAATCTGGAACTACGCCGTCTACAGTCTGACCTAAGCGTAGTAAACAAAATTATCTGCTACAACATCCTACCAGTCAATGACTACTTCAACTTCAACCACAATAATACACAGGCAAGCAATCGATACAAACTCAAGGTAAACTGCTTCAAACACGATTGCAGAAAATACAACTTCAGCAACAGAGTGGTCAACGCCTGGAATGCTCTACCTGACTCCATTGTTACATCCACAAACCCCCGCAGCTTCAACCTCAAACTGTCTACTGTGGACCTCACCCCATTCCTAAGAGGTCCGTAAAAGGGGTGTACATAAGTGCACCTGTGTACCTTCCGTCCCTGTCCTACTGTCCCCATTTATTTGTATTCATTTCATGTGCTCATGTCCATGCATATACTTATTTGTAATCATCTATTTACACTCTTTTAATGCGCTCATGTCCATGTTTATACTTATACCTGTTACCTGTACATGTTTTGACAAGCTAAATAAATACAAATAAAAGAAATAAGAATGCAATCACCTATTTCCATGCATTTGGGATGAAATTGCAAAAACTTACATGTCCGATTTGAGATTGTTTGGCTGTATTGCTTACAGAAGGACAGTGTGCCCTAATATTATAGAATCTATCCAGGAACGCCAAATGCTCCATGCTGATTACTCATCACTGGTCTGGTATAACATGATATTTTCTCTGCCAGAAGGATTATGATCAAAAAAAATCATTGAAGATTGTTCTCTTCTGCTGCCGAGCCCAGACCAAGAATGAACGGGGAAGAAATTGCAAGGAAGTTTTCAATGACATATTAGAAGACGCTGCCTGGTGATAAAACCCCTTTGATTGTCCAACAGACCATTTCTGGTGTGGACATCCCTTCACTACAGTAATTTAAGCTGAAGACACATGATCTCCGAGGGATGCTATAATTGCAAAGCTCCTGAGCTAAACAGAGGGAGATGGACGAGATTGTTCTCAAGAACTTATTTCTTTAAAAAGTTTTTAAAAGTTGAGCGTAACTTCCTTTCTTGATAAAATGGGACAATGTGGAAAGAATGGTCCCAAAATCAGATGGATTCATTAGATGGTTGAACAACCATGCCCAATGATGATGATGATGTAATCCATTCAGTCATGTCCAATTCTTGGCGATTCTATGGGACAAGTCTCTCTGTTAGGCCTGCAACCATCTTTTCTTTTGGATCTTTGCCCTGCCACACTTTCTGTTATTCTGCTATGCATTTTCTACTGTGGGAAAATGGGAAGGGGGGGATTGTACGGAGTTAGATGATATATAACCATAACAAAATTCTTTGTAGAAAGCCAAGGTCATCCTTTGTTCTGCACCTCTGCACCTGACCAGAACTGGATGGGGGAACTACCAGCATGACAGTGGGAGATTGGATCTTGTGATGGGCTTGTGGCTGTGGGAGAAAGATCTTGAACTTTCAACTTTCAGATTCAGTTTTTCCCAGATGTGCCAACTTGGCTCTCTTAATAAATTGGAACTTTGAGCAATACTTTGCCTTGGATTCTGATTTAATTTTGGATGCTATTTGGAACCCTGACCCTCTCCACATCTTCTGATAGAACTAGCACTCGGCATTAAGACTTATATACCACTTTACAGTGCTTGACAGTCCCCTCTATGTGGTTTACAGAACCAGTCTATAGCCCCCAACAATCTGGGTCCTCATTTGAATCACCTCGGAAGAATCGAAGGCTGTCAACCTTCAGCCTGGTGAGATTTGAACTGTAAAATTGCAGGTGGCCAGCAGAAATAGCCTGCAGTACTGCACTCTAACCACTGTACCACCATGGCTCATGATCTTGCACTACTTCTTTGTGTTTATCTATGCTCTGGCTGGTATCAGCTTCGATTGTGTCCAGCCACCATGTTCTTTGGGAGCCTGGACTAGAAGACTTCACAGGTCCCTTCCAACTCTATGATTCTCTGATTCAACCTTGTGATTCCTTAAAACATTAAATTAAATGATTTTAACCAAAGCAGCTGTGTGCCCTGAATACAGGTGTTCATAGAAAAACTTGCTCAGTTAACAAAGAGCTACTTAAGCCCCCATCCTGGGCCCAATGTTTGGGAAGCCAGGCTCTGCCTGTCACAAGCCAGGACAAAGGGTGAGTGATGGAGGAGTAACACCTCCTTAAAAAACCTTGGTCCAGCTGGCCCGGCTGGTAGCACCTCATAAGGGCCCCTTTCCAGGGTTACAGTAGAAGATGGTCAACGGTTTTGAAGGCAGAAGAGGGTTCTACGCTCCAACAGCAGATAAAGCAGCAGAACCATCTTCTCGGAGAAGGAAAACTCTGATTACAAACCTCCACTGCCTTGTGGCTATGTCCACTACTGGAAAAGGCTTCAGGAGTCAACCTCGAGGCAAAATCCGGAGCCTGAGTCCCGGAAGCAGTTCATGACTCTGTACAACCATGTTCTGGTAACTCTTGCGATGCAGCTGGAACCAATCGTATTGGCTCTGCTCTTCCATTGGACTATTTCAGTGACATGGAGAGGGGGGATCTTCTGCTTGGGTAACAGTCTATCCTCCACATTAATCGACCCAGGCCTCGTGCTCTGGAGAGGACACTCCAGCTTTGACCTCTTTCCAGAGCATGATACCTTAGTCTTCCGAGACTGAAGGATGCCAATGATAATTTAACCCAGTATTACTAAAGTACTAACTTAAGTGTTCTGTTATTGTTTTTATACTCAGTGAATCTCAAGAGATTTTCAGAGAAGTGCAGAGAAGAGCAATTAAGATGATTAAAGGCCCAGAGACTAAAGCATACAAAGAATGGTTGAAGGATTTGTTAAGGCTAGTGTAGGAAAAATAAGGATTAGGGGTAACATTATTCCAGTATTTGAGGGGTTTCCACAAGGAAGAAGCAAGACAAAAAAAAAAAAAAAACAATGGATGGAAACTCATTAAGGAGAGAAGCAACCTGGAATTAAGGAGAAACTTCCTAACAGTGAGGACAAGCAACTAGTGGAACGGCTTGACTTCAGAAGTTGTGGGTGCTACAACACTGGGTTTGTTTGCTTTTTTGCAACCCAACAAGACAGACACGGACTTCAGGGGATAATTAGAACTGCAGGGAAAAAAAACAGTGGCTACCAGCCTGCCTTCCATTGAGGACCTGTATACTGCACAAGTCAAAAAGAGGGCTGTGATAATATCTACAGAGCCCTCGCATCCTGGACATAAATTGTTTCAACTCCTACTCTCAAAATGACGCTATCGGGCACTGCACACCAAAACAACTAGATACAAGGACAGTTTTTTCCCCAAACGCCATCACTCTGCTAAACAAATAATTCCCTCACCACTGTCAAACTATTCTTTAAGACTGAATTGCTATTACTATTAGTCATCTAATCGTTCCTATCACCTATCTCCTCTGACTTATGACTGCAGGACTGTAACTTTGCTGCTTGTATCCTTACGATTTATATTGATATTGATTGTTTCCTGATTGCTTATTTTTACCCTGTGACTATCATTACGCGTTGTACCTTATGATTCTTGATGGATGTATCTTTTCTTTTATCTACACCGAGAGCTTATGCACCAAAGACAAATTCCTTGTGTGTCCACTCACCAATAAAGAATTCTATTCTATTCAAGAAGAGACTGGAATAGCCAATTTTCCAGAATGATATAGGGTCTCCTGCTTGAGCAAGGGGTTGGACTAGAAGACCTCCAAGGTTCCCTTCCAGCTCTATTCTGATTGATTGATTGATTGATTGATTGATTGATTGATTGATTGAAATGGTATAGGGTCTCCTGCTTGAGCAGGGGGTTGGACTAGAAGATCTCCAAGGTCCCCTTCCAGGTCTTTCCTGATTGATTGATGGATGGCTTGAGAACAATCTTGCAAAGCTATGCATGTGGAGTATTAAGGAATCTTGAGTCCCCTTGCAGTGCAAACCCCCTGCATTATTAACACAACACAGAGCCCATTTATTGTGGCATTATCTTAATGTGATCTACCGTGCTTCGATTGTATTCTATTCTACTTTGCCTTTGTGTCGGCCCGTAAAATGAGCACCCATTGTTGTAATTGGATTGTTATGATATGTGCCTATTCCTTCTTAGCCATTTGCCTCGACCATTGTTTCTAGGTGTTGCGCCAAGCTAATTTAACATCTGTGCACACCACGAAACTATATCAACCTACAAACAGCCAACGAAACCTAGAGCCTAGGCAAGAATTACTACACAGATAAATGGAGTTACATTAGTAATTGCAAATACGGCGCTGCGCTCGGTGGCAAGTTTGGTAAATAAGCTTCGTTATCCGGGCCCGTGTTACGTTCGTCGTGGCTCCCGTGCTGAATAGCTAAGTTTATTTACCAGAACGTAAATGTGTGCTTTTTAAAATGAATTAAATCACACATGAATTGAATTAAATAATCCCAAATTGTTGCTCGCACCAGGATGGGATTGAGGATTTATATAGTCGGCATTAAGAGTGGTAGGAGCTGGAAGGGAAGATGAGAGAGCTTTCCTGAATAATTAAAAGACTCCAACTCTTTGAAATGCAAAACCAGCTGGAATCAGATCCTCCTGCATTCAAATTTATGTACTTTGCAAACAGCGGAAAACTGAAGTCAGAGGCAGTTCCAGCGATGAAGATTTGCAAAGAAACTCGCTAAGTGTTTACTTCCTCCAGGATAGTTGGAGACAAAAAAAAAAAGAATATCCCTCGACAGAAATCTCTTAATAACCTCAGTGGGAGCTGGGAAAAAAATATCACTAATAAAAAAGCCCTTATCCAATGTGGTGCAGAAGTTTTGAATTGCTTTGTCCAGAACGCCTGGGCTCTGTGGGTTGATCAATCTGGAAATGGCAATTATAACAGAATAACAGAGTTGGAAGGGACCTTCTAGGTCATCTAATACACACACACACCCCATGCCCAAGCAGGAGACCCTAGACCAGGGGTTTCCAAACTTGGGAACTTTAAGACTTGTGGACTTCAACTGCCAGAATTCCCCAGCCAGCCATGCTGGCTGGGGAATTCTGGGAATTGAAGTCCACAAGTCATAAAGTTCTCAAGTTTGGACACCCCTGCCCTAGACCAATGATGGCTAACCTTTTCTGGCTCGGGTGCCAAAAGTGTGCACGAATGCCCGATAGTTTGTGTGCGTGTGCCCACACCCATAATTCAATCCCCCTGCATGCCTCCTGAACATGTGTGCACAACCCCCGGCTTCCTCAACTCCTGTGCATGTGTGCATGACCTCCTGCCTGCCTGAGGCCTGGGGAGGGTGAAAATGGCCCCCCTGCCCCTCCCCCCGGAGGCCTGCCATAAGCTGGAAATGCCCCATTTGCAAACTTCTGGTAGGCCCAGTAGGTCCTATTTTTGCCCTTCCCAGGCTCTGGACACTTTCCTGAAGCCTAAGGAGGGCAAAAACAGCCTCATTCAGCCCTCCGGAGGCCCTTCAAAGGCCCCAAATCAGCTGGCAGGCGTATATATGCGAGCTGCAGCTGACCTAGGGCAACAGCTTGTGTGCCCTCGGAGGAGCTGCCACAAAGAAGAAGGAGTCACCCTCTTCTCCGAAGCACCTGAAGGCAGGACAAGAAGCAATAGATGGAAACTAATCAAGGAAAGGACCAACCTAGAACTAAGGAGAAATTTCCTAATGGTGAGAACAACCAATAAAGCCACTTGTCTTCAGAGGTTCTGGGTGCCCCAACACTGGAGGCTTTCGAGAACAGACTGGGCAGACATTTGCCTGAAATGGTAAGTGGTCTTCTTCTTGAGCAGGGTATTGGAATACATGACCTTCAAGGTCCCTTCCAACTATTCTGTTCTGTTCTGTTCTGTTCTATTCTATTCTATTCTATTCTATTCTAGTCTAGTCTAGTCTAGTCTAGTCTAGTCTAGTCTAGTCCACATTCTATTCTATTCTATTCTATTCTAGCCTAGCCCAGTCTATTCCACATTCTATTCTATTCTATTCTAGTCTAGTCTAGTCTAGTCTAGTCTAGTCTAGTCCACATTCTATTCTATTCTATTCTATTCTATTCTATTCTATTCTATTCTATTCTATTCTATTCTATTCTATTCTAGTCCAGTCCAGTCCATCCCTCCTATCCCACCCCATCCCATTCTATTCTATCTAATCTAATCTACTGTACTGTACTCTACTTTATATTCCATTCCATATTTCATCCCATCCCATCCTATCCCATCCCATGCTATTTCATTCCATATTTTCTGTTCTGTTCTGTTCTATTATTCCATTCCATCCACTCCACTCCATTCAATTCCTGACAGTGAGAACAATTAATCAATGGGATGACTTGCCTCCAGATGTTGTGGGTGCTCTAACGCTGGAGGTCTTTAAGAAGATATTGGGCCAACACTTGCCTGAAATGGTATAGGGTTTCCTGGTTGACAGGGGTGGGTGGAGTGGACTAGAAGACCTCCAAGGTCCCTTCCCACTCTGTTATTCTGTTATTCTATTAAGATGAATATCTGAAGCTTTCAGCCTGTAGGGGTTTAGTTCGTTTTCTTCCAGAGGTGGTATTCAGCCATTTCTGACAAGTTCTAGAGAACCGGTTGCAGAAATTTTGAGTAGTTTGGAGAACTGGCAAATAGGCTGGCCCCGCCCCTGCTGCCTCTCAGCTGATCTTCTTTTGTTGCCCTGAACAGGAGAACGGAGCTGGAAAGCAGGTTAGTGGGGTGGGGAAAGAATGGGGATTTTGCAGTATCCTTCTCCTGCCATGCCCACAAAGCCATACCCACAAATCCACACCACGCTCACAAGGCCACGCCCACAGAACCAGTAGTATTCCACCGCTGCTTTCTTCCTGTACACAATAAGGAAAATCAGGAGACATATTTGGCTGTTTCACCTAACGGAGAATATCAGCTTCTTATTAACGTGTTTAGAATCCAGAAAACTTTACTTAGTCCACTGCCTGCAATTGTATTCTACTGGGAGGGCAAAGAACGGAAACAGAGACAGATCTCAAAGCATTACGGGGGATTAACTGGGGGAAAAAAACACAACCAGGCCTAACAGAAGTCCAAGCAACATGTTCTGAGCAATAAACAAGAATGTTATTAGCACATCAAAAGCCTCTGCTAAACAGCACCATCATGTTCCATTTTCTATAATAGGCTGGATCCCATAATTGGGAGAAAATAGAGATGGAAGCAAGACTTAATCGCTCTTTAGTATCGGGGTTTTTTTTTTGGGGGGGGGGACAAATCAAGAGGCTAGCTAAAACTGGCCAGTCTTGTTTCTGCTACAGTTCTAGAAACAAGAAGATGTCCTTGCATCCTTTTTGGCACAACTTGCCTTCAAAGCAGAGGTGGGTCCCTACCAGTTTGGACAGGTTTGGCTGAGTAAGTAGTAACTCGGCTTGCCACGCCCCTGAACCGGTTCTACCGGTGGAGGCGCCATCTTGATTTTCAGTTCTGCGCATGCGCAGAACGATCTTCATTGCAAAAACGTTATTTTTCCCCTCTTTTAAAACGGCGTGTGCATGCACAGACCATTTAAGTTGCAAATACGCACGGGCGCAGAGCACAATTTTGTTGCGTGTCAAACCAGCAGTAATGCCGATAGCAACCCACCCGCTGCTTCAGAGGTTCTGGGTGCTTTTTTGGTCACCACATTACAAAAACAATGTTGAGACTTTGGAAAAAGTGCAGAGAACACCCTCAAAAAAGCACAACAAAGAATGTTCTTTCTGAGCCAACTCAGGAAGCTCAAACTGCCCAAGGAGCTGCTGATTCAGTTCTACAGAGGAATGATTGAGTCTGTCATCTTCACCTCTGTAACTGTCTGGTTTGGTTTCGCAACCCAACAAGACAGACATGGACTTCAGAGAATAATCAGAACTGCAGAAAAAAACAATTGCTACCAACCTGCCTTCCATTGAGGACCTGTACACGGCACGAGTCAAAAAGAGGGCTGTGAAAATATCTACAGACCCCTCACATCCTGGACATAAATTGCTTCAACTCCTACTCTCAAAACAACACTATAGAGGACTGCACACCAGGACAACTTGACACAAGAACAGTTTTTCCCCAAACGCCATCACTCTGCTAAACAAATAATTCCCTTACCACTGTCAAACTATTCTTTAAGACTGAATTGCTATTACTATTAATCTTCTCACATAGTTCCTATCACCCATCTCCTCCCATTTATGACTGCAGGACTGTAACTTTGTTGCTTGTATCCTTTGTTGCTTGTTTCCTGATTGCTTATTTGTACCCTATGACTACCATTAAGTGTTGTACCTTATGATTCGTGACAAATGTATCTTGTCTTTTTATGTACACTGAGAGCAGATGCACCAAAGAGAAATTCCTTGTGTGTCCAATCACACTTGGCCAATAAAGAATTCTATTCTATTCTATTCTATTCTATTCTATTCTATTCTGTTCTGTTCTGTTCTGTTCTGTTCTGTTCTGTTCTGTTCTATTCATTTCTATTCTATTCGTTTCTTTTCTATTCATTTCTATTCTATTCATTTCTATTCTATTCATTTCTATTCTATTCATTTCTATTCTATTCTATTCATTTCTATTCTATTCTATAGAATAGTTAAAGACCTGGAGACTAAAACATAAGAAGAAAGGTTGCAGGATTTGGATATGTCTAGTTTAATGAAAAGTAGAGACATTGTCCTGCCAACAAAAGTGCCATGGCTTTCCCAGTTGCAATGTATGGCTGTGAATGTTGGACCATAAGAAAGGCTGGGTGTCAAGGAATTGAGGCCTTTGAACTATTGTGCTGGAGAAGACTCTGGCCAGTCCTAGAGGAGATCAACCCTGACTGCTCTTTAGAAGGCCAGATCCTGAAGAAGAAACTCAAATCCTTTGGCCACCTAATGAGAAGAAAGGACTGACTGGAGAAGAGCCTCATGCTGAAAGATTGAGGGCGAAAGAAGAAGGGGATGATAGAGAATGAGGTGGCTGGATGGAGTCACCAAAGCAGTTGTGTGAACTTAAATGGACTCCGGGGGATGGTAGAGGACAGGAAGGCCTAGAGGAACGTTGTTCATGGGGTCGCGATGGGTCAGACATGACTTCATGACTAACAACAAGTTTAATGAAAAGAAGGACTAGGAGTGACATGATAGCACCCTAGAAGTAAAGGTAATCTATCTAACTATCTATTTAGATAGTTAGAATAGAGCTGGAAAGGACCTTGGAGGTCTTCTAGTCCAACCCCCAACTCAAGCCTCTTCTTGAAAACCTTGCGATGGAACACCCAAAGCTTCTGTAGGTAAGCTGTTCCGTTGATTAATTGTTCTCACTATCAGGGCCTTCATTCCTGGTTGCTTCTCTCCTTGATGAGTTTCCATCCATTGCTTCTTGTCTGGCCTTCTGCTGCTTTGGAAAAAAATAGGTCGTCCCCCTCCTCTTTGTGGCAGCCCCTCAAATCCTGGAATCCTGCTATCCTGTCATTCCTAGTCCTTCTTTTCTCTAGACTAGTCAAACCCAAATCCTGCAACCGTTCATCATATGGTTTAGTCCCCAGGCCTTTTAATCATTGGGACTAGAACTCACTGTCTCCTTGTAACTGGCTCAAAAACCACCCATCTGGTTTCATGCCTAAGGCTTCTTTGTGGCAGCCCATCAGATATTGGAACACTGCTGTCATGTCCCAGACAGGGAAATGGAAAGACAGACAGACAGACAGACAGACAGACAGACAGACAGACAGACAGACAATAGCCACATTCTAACCAGGTCAGGATTACTTTACATGTTTTTCCTTCCCACTCCTCGTCCTCCTCCCCCCGCCCAAATCATATGTTGGCATCGACTTAAAAATAAACTTTGGAGCGGATCGCTTGAAGCACAGGTCTCCCTTGGTCCTTTGCAAAATAATGACCCCCTGTAACATTTTCCCTGTTTTTTTCTGGGTCTCGCCTTCCCCAGGATGGGGCTCCAAGTCCTTTGGCAAATTTTGAACATTGCGGAGGCATTAATCTCCGCACAGGACCGTAATTGCTCTTTACCTGGGTTTTGATGCTGATTGAATGGCTTGCCTGCTGCTGTGAACCAGCGCTTTTCCCATTACCGAGTGATCAAGCACAGATTTTGTCCAAAGGCAGGGGGTAAGGGGTAGAAGGGAGATTGCTAGGCCCAGGCCACCTCGGTGGAAGGCGCTTTTTAAAAGAGGTTTTTAATCACGTAAAAGGCCAACCTTGATTTCAGCAAACCGGAAAGACCAAAATTCTGTCCTAAAACACAGCAGAAACGGCTCTGCTGCCTTCTTTTCAAATGTAGAAGAAAAGGCTCCTTCCCTTCCCTTCTTTCTGGTCTTTCTTTCATTCTCTTTCGTTCTCTTTCTTTCTTTCTTTCTTTCTTTCTTTTTCTTTCTTTTTCTTTCTTTCCTTTTTTTCCTTTCCTTTCTTTCCAATCGTCCCTCTCTCCCTTTTTTCCTTCCTCCTTTCCTTCCCTTCTTACCAGTCCTTCCTTCCTTCCTTCCTTCCTTCCTTCCTTCCTTCCTCCTTCCCTTCTCTTCTTTCTGGTCCTTCTTTCTTTCGTTCATTCCTTCCTTCCTTCCTTCTTTCCTTCTTTTCCCTTCCTTTCTTTCCAGTCCTCCCTTCCCCCCTCTCTCCCTATTTCCTTCCTTCCTTCCTTCCTTCCTTCCTTCCTTCCTTCTTTCCTTCCTTCCTTCCTTCCTTCCTTCCTGCCTGCCTGCCTGCCTGCCTGCCTGCCTGCCTGCCTGCCTCCTTCTCTTCCCTTCTCTTCTATCTGATCCTTTCTTTCCTTCTTTCATTTCTTTTTATTTTGAAAACAAACACATTCTACTCCTTACTATTCCCCCCTCCCAATTCCCCACTAATGAACAGCATAGTAAAGAAAGAGAAAGAGTGTGGCAGGCCAAAGATCCTAAAAGGAATATAACTGCAGGCCTGACAGTTGGCCTCATTTGTGGTCTTAACTTGAGGAATATTTGCATTCTGCTACTCTTAACATCATTCTTTTGGTCCTCAGTTACTGTTTTGTTAAGGAAAGCAAAAGCTATGGAAATGTGATCCTGTATATCACTAGCTCGACCCTTTTCTAAGCCTGATTTCTAAGGTGACCAACTTTTTTACAATGAAAAGGAGGACAAAACACGTTCTATTGTCCAAAATGCTAAGGTGACCAACTTTTTTACAATGAAAAGGAGGACAAATAAATTGGAAAAAATATATCGTAAATAAAAGAAATATTTTATTCATTGCAACAATAATACACTAAAATATGATATATGCATAATAAAAACATTTGCAACGTTTTATATTGTAATTATGCTTGCATGCCTGTTAATTATTATTTGAATGAGTACTTTTCCATTGAATTAATATTTTTTGTCAATGTATCATCTTCTAACAATATATTGGAAATATCTGAACAAGAAATATCCTTCATATTGAATTTTACGGCAAATGCTGCAGCTAGAGTATCAACATTCAATCTCGATTTCTCACTTGTCCAAAAATCATTGGCAATTGGAAAAAACTCTTTCAACTGCTGCATTAGTTCCAGGGCAGCACAACGTAAATTGAACAAGTATAAATAAATGTTCACATGGAATATGTTCATTTTTGAAATGGCTGAAAATATCCACTCATCTTTTATCAATTTCAACATGTTGATTTTCCCATTGTATTAATTTTTCAGAATTTAAATATACATTCAGTCTTCTAATTTCTTCAAAGAGACAATTGTCGTCTATTTTAATGTCTAGCATTTCTTTAGATAAAAATTCAACACAAGATTCAATATCTGTTCAATATACTTGCGATGAAGTAAAAAAAAACACCATTAAAAACTGTTTAATAAAATACGTCACATAACGCGCAACAGATTAGTCTTCAAATATCGAAAAGGAGGACATGTAGGAGGACACTTTTCGAGGGAGGACAGAACTTACAAAAGAAGGACTGTCCTCCCTAAAGGAGGACGGTTGGTCACCTTATGATTTCCAAAATGGCCTCCTGAACTCTTTTGAAATGGGAGGTTAATTCTGGACCCAGCATAAGTTGTACTGAAGTCATCTGATTGTTTGGAAGGACACATCGCTGACTGGAGTACTCATATCTAATGATCTAAGTGCCAGAGCCCACTGTTACAACATTGCCAAAATGGTATTAAGAGTTTTTAACCTAATCTTGCGTAGTTTCTTCTCTGGAAATATAGCACTGCTAACCAGAGCATACAAAACATTTGCTAGACCAATTCTCAAGTACAGCTCCTCTGTCTGGAACCCGCACTGCATACTGGATGTTAATACAATTGAGCGAGTCCAGAGATACCATATTTTTTGGAGTATAAGATGCACCAAGGTATTGAAGAGGCAAACTTTAAAAAAAAGTTTTTGCACTCTGCAAACCTCCCAAAAATGGGCCCATTTTTTTCCCCCAAAAAAGTGCATGAATAGCCTTTAGGAGGCTTGTAGAGTGCTCCTGGGGGGGGGGGGCAAAATGAGCAAAAACCAGCCCATTTTCTGTCCAAAAAAAGGGCATGGATAGCCTTTAGGAGGCTTATAGAGTGGGGGCGGGGCAAGGTTGAGCATAAAACAGCCTGTTTTTTTGCTCATTTCTGCCCTCCCCAGTCCCCATGAGCACTCTGGAAGCCTCCTAAAGGCTATGCACGGCCATTTTGGTGAAGAGGGCGGGGTTTCGGGAGGCAAAAAATGCTGTATTCAGTGTATAAGATGCACCCAGATTTTCATCCTCTATTTTGAGGGGAAACGGTGCGTCTTATACTCCAAAATATATGGTACTTCGTGAGAAGAGTCCTCCGCTCCTCTGCTCACAACAGAATACCTTATGACACCAGACTTGAAATGTTGGACTTAGACAACTGAAAACTTTGCCGTCTTCGATCCAACCTAAGCATAGTACATAAAATTATCCACTACAATGTCCTACCTTTCAATGACTAGTTCAGCTTCAACCATAACAACACACAAGCACACAATAGATACAAACAAGGTAAACCGCTCCAAATTCGGCTGCAGAAAATACGACTTCAGCAACAGAGCGGTCAATGCCTGGAATGCACTACCTGACTCTGTGGTTTCTTCCCCAAACCCCCAAAACTTTAACCTTAGACTGTCTACTGTTGACCTCACCCCATTCCTTATAGGGGCATGCATAAGCTTCCCAATGTGCCTACCATCCCTATTTCTTTTTATTCGTATTCATTTCATGTATCCAAAATCAAGTTTATACATAGATAGGCGGTCTACTACATGCTTGATGAAATAAATAAATAATAAAATAAACAAATAGTTCGTGAGCGAGAGTAAATGAATATGGCTCCTGTCTGAAAGAGCTAATGAATGCAGTGATTGTGTAACTACCACACTAAGCAAAAGTTTAGCATGTTTAGCCAATATATTTATTCTGGGATCTGAAGCTGCAGCCTGCAAGGACTAAGACCGCATGAGCTGACTCAGAAATGAGTAGGAATCACCCATTAGTGGGTTGTTGTTGTTTTGGTGTGTCAGCAGTATATTTCATTCCAGTCCATTAGTGGTGTTAAATCAATGAGACCACACATTATTCTCTTTGGTAAGGTGTTTTCAGATGTCATGCTTGCTCCACAGCATGTTAGTAACGAGGCAGTCTCTGATTTAGCAAATAAGTAAATAAAATCAGTATCTAGTTACTTTGAGTAGGGATGGAGGTGGGAAGAGCTGACTCAGCACCATTGCAAGTTCAGGTTGTCGAAATATTTCCTGTATTTACTTTAAATCTTGGGTGCCCAGGTCCATCATGGATGAGATACATTTATATATATAAAAGGATGTTAGCTGCCAGCTTATGTTTGCTGGGGTTTGCTGCCATGCAGTGACAGACTGCCATGAACTGAGGGGAGAGGGAATGAAGGAGGGGAATATTTGGGAAATTGAAAGTAGAGGCTGTACTTTCTTGAGATGCTGCCTCAAGGTCACCCAGCTGGAAGAAGGAGGAACCATCATAATCTGGGCGGGCTGAACAAAAGCCAGGATGCTCTGATATCGTAGCAACACAAAGCTTTAATTCTGTGACAAGCCAGGATCTAAGAATACCATGAGTTCGTATACAAGAATAAAGTCAGCGCTGGGAACTGTTGCCTTCCAGCACCTCTTCTCCTGTTGCAGTCCATACCCACCCGTTAGCCACCAGCTGGTTGGCTTCTTCTTGGCTGCAGCTTCAAACTGCCCACCCGGCGCAGCTTTGCTGACTTGTGTTGGCCCAAAAGGGTGTCATCCTTCATCGCCCCATGCAATTGGCCATTGGAGGCATCGTGGTGATTGCCTGTAGCTGTCAGCCATGCTCTCCCATCAGCCATCATAACCTGTTATGTCCTCGACTTGAGACCGGTCTTAAGTCCTCAACTTATGACCGGCCGCAAGTCCTCGACATACGACTGACAGCCAGCAACAGCTGAGCCACACCTGATTGGCTGATTGAGCATGGGCTGTTTCTGCGATCTTATTGGTTGCCCTGCTTGACAGCTCTAGTATAAATAGCTGTCAAGCAGGACAAGGTGCTGAAGTGTATATAGTTGAAGTTGGTTTGTGTTCTGTTAACAATAAAGATGTTCTAATTACCTCAGCCACTCCACGCCTCATCTGTCCCTCTCAGCTTCTAACATAGCCAGTCCCCCTGACGCTCCCAGGCTCGGATAGGTCTTCACCAGGGGTGAAATCCAGCAGGTTCTGACAGGTTCTGGAGAACTGGTAGTGGAATGGAGATTTTGAGTAGTTTGGGGAACTGGCAGTGGAAATTTTGAGTAATTTGGAGAACTGGTGGTAGAAATTTTGAATAGTTCAGATAACCAGTAGTGGAAATTTTGAGTAGTTCGGAGAACCAGTAGCAGAAATTTTAAGTATTTTGGAGAACCGGTAATGGAAATTTTGAGTACTTCGGAGAATCTGTAGTAGAAATTTTGAGTATTTCGGAGAACCGATAGTGGAAATTTTGAGTAGTTCAGAGAACTGGTAGTGGAAATTTTGAGTATTTTGGAGAATCGGTAGTAGAACTTTTGAGTATTTCGGAGAACTGATAGTGGAAATTTTGAGTAGTTCAGAGAACTGGTAGTGGAAATTTTGAGTACTCTGGAGAACCAGTAGCAGAAATTTTGAGTATTTCAGAGAATCGGTAGTAGAAAGTTTGAGTAATTCAGAGAATTGGTAGTGGAAATTTTGAGTAGTTCAGAGAACTGGCAAATGCCACCTCTGGCTGGCCCCAGAGTGGGGAGGGAATGGAGATTTTGCAGGATCCTTCCCCTGCCATGCCCAACAAGCCAAGCCCACAGAACCGGTAGTAAAAATAATTGAATTTCCCCACTGGTCTTCACTGGTTCCACTGCCCACAATCCCCCCCTGAGAATATCAAGCCTCAGTCTGGGGCTCAACAATAGCCTGAACTTCAAATGATCATTAAGAAAACACCCTGCACTGAATTGATTACATGGGGATGGGCAATGAGAGACATTAAAGGCAGGGGGTGAGTAGAACATTGGGTTTTTGGTGCTCGATTCTCAGTTCTGGCTCTGCAATGCTGCAATACACTTGATCTCTAGTAAAAGTATGGTCACAAAGAATTGGACAAGATTTGGCAACTGAAGAACAACAATATTGGGTTTTGAGTTAGGGGTGTGTCAGTGTTCAGATGAATGTTTCTCTTTCTCAGACCAAGAATGCATTTCAAGTTGACTTAGGAAGCTTTACAAGATTCTGTTACTGTAACTTCAAAGAAATAATATGGACTGGCACATCTTTGGTTCTTTTAGCAGTCTACCATGAAGGCTAGAGTTGGAAGGGACCTTGGATGTCTTGTAGTCCAACCAGGGGTGGGTTCCTGCTGGCATTACTACTGGTTCAGCGTGCAAAATATCATATTTATATATATGAAGGAGGAGGAGGAGAAGGAGGAGAACAACAACAGCAACAACAAGAAGAAGAAGAACTAGGAGGAGAAGAACAAGAAGAAGAAGGAGGAGGAGGAAGAGAAGAAGGAGGAGGAGGATAAGGAAAAGAGGAAGAAGAAGAAGAAGAAGAAGAAGAAGAAGAAGAAGAAGAAGAAGAAGAAGAGGAAGAGGAAGAGGAAGAGGAAGAGGAAGAGGAAGAGGAGGAAGAGGAGGAGGAGGAGGAGGAGGAGGAGGAAGAAGAAGAAGAAGAAGAAGAAGAAGAAGAAGAAGAAGAAGAAGAAGAAGAAGAAGTACAACAAGAACAAGGAGGAGGAGGAGGAGGAGGAGGAGGAGGAGGAGGAGGAGGAGGAGGAGGAGGAGGAGGAGGAGGAGGAGAAACAAAACAAAAAGAATGAGAACAAGATAGACAGAAATAAGATAGATAGATAAGCTATAGATAGTAAGCTGTAAACTACCAGGAGTCCACACTTAGTCAGTGGCATACACATATTATAAATAAATCACTATATAAGTATTTAATACCTGTACCAATTGTGTTATTTCTGGGTCTGAATTCTCTTGGCTAGAAGGCTTTTTCATCCTTTCTATTGATAGGTTGCTGATGTACCTACCAAATTTCCAGAAAGGATGAAAGAGGAGATAGATGTGTACATGTAGCATCCATAAAACATCAGCTGGGCTCTAAAAAAGCTCCAGTGAAATAGATTCTCCAGTCTAATGTTGTAGAAAAATGACTGCTATAAATCAGGGGAAGAGGTCAGGAAATTAAACCTTATATGTCCGGGCTAGGAAGATGGACTTATGCACTGAGAAATGATGCATTTGTTGGCAAGGAAAACAATTTGATATTTCAACTCTGGCCTCCAAAGTGAAGTCTAGAGTGGCCATGTCTGATGTTGATTCCAAGAAATTGTAAAATCTGATGGTATCAGGGCCACCATTAGAAGAAACAGTTTGGTTGGCTGGTAGGAGAACAATCAGCAACACACTCAAAAGACAACTGAATTTAGAGAGTGCTAACAACCACATGATGGCAAATACAATATTTCCTCCACCACCCTAGTATATAATAGAACAGAACAAAACAAAACAAAACAAAACAAAATAGTAGAGTTGGAAGGGACCTTAGAGGTCTTCTAGCCCAACCCCCTGTCTAGGCACGAAACCCTATACCCTTTCAGACAAAGGGTTGTCCAACATCTTCTTTAAAACTTCCAGTGTTGGAGTATTCATAACTTCTGGAGACAACTTCTGTTCCACTGGTTAATTGTTCTAACTGTCAGGAAATTTCTCCTTAGTTCTCGGATAGATCTTTTCTTAATTAGTTTCCACCAATTGCTTCTTGTTCTGCCCTCAGGTGCCTTGGAGAATAGTTTGACTCTCTCTTCTTTGTGGCAACCCCTGAGATATTGGAAGATTTCTATCTTGTCTCCCCTAGTCCTTCTTTTCATTCAACTTGACATACCCACTTCCTGCAATAATTCTTCATATGTTTTAGCCTCCAGTCCTCTAATCCTCTTTGTTGCTCTTCTCTGCACTCTTTCTAGAGTCTCCACATCTTTTTTTGCATTGTGGTCACCAAAACTGAATGCAGGATTCCCAGTGTGGCTTTACCAAGGCATTATGAAGTGGTATTAAAGTGGTAAAAGGTGATCTTTTCTGAACCAGGATTGGGATTAAAATTTTTTAGCAACCAGTTCTGTGCCCAGTTGCTGGGGGGCGTGGCCATGGGGGAGTGGCTTTCCCGGCTTTCTACACCATGGTGAGGGGCAGTTTATGCCCTCCCCAGGCTCCGGAGACTTTTCTCGAGCCTTTGGGAGGGCAAAAATGGCCTCTCCTGGGCTCCAAAGGCCCTTCAGAGTCTGGAAACAGGTCTTTTTCCGGATCTTCCAGATCTTCTGGGAGGCCTGTTTTTCACCCTTCCCAGAGTCTCTGCAGAGACTCTGCACTTACCTGGCATCCAAAACAGGCTGTGTGGAGACTCCTGAGAGGGGCGGGGTAGGGTGGGCAGGGCCAACCAGTCCTTCTAACTACTAGTTCAGTGAACCAGATGCAAAATTCGCATCCGCTTCACCCGAACCAGTCCAAACTGGCTAAATCCCACCCCTGGTCTGAACCTCTTCTTCCATCCCACCACCATCCAGCCACAACTGATGAAGCTTCTTAGATGAGAAGCAAAATGTTTTCTTCTTTCTTTCTTTCTCAAAGAAAAGCAGTCTAGTTGCTGTTTGAAAAAAGCACCTTTGAGGCAACTGTGACCTGAAAGACTGAGAATCTCCGCAGACAATTCGAAAGGCAGAATAGTATATTCAAACAGAAGCAACCTTTTTAAACTACTCTGTAGAGCAATATGGCCTCCAAGACTTCAGTGACCTTCTTAAACTAGTGCTCTGTATTTGCCAAAGCAAAAAGGAAATCTCAACCCTTCTTCTTCTTGTTATTCCTCTTGTTCTTATTCTTTTTATTTTTGTTCTTCTTGTTGTTCTTGTTCATGTTGTTGTTCTTGTTGTTCTTGTTTTTGTTGTTGTTATTGTTGTACTGTACTGATATTCAAAATAATTCTCACAATGTTGGCAATTCCTATTGTATGAGGTCGCCTCCTCCTCCTCCTCCTCCTCCTCCTCCTCCTCCTCCTCCTCCTCCTCCTCCTCCTCCTCCTCCTCCTCCTCCTCCGGCAGCCACATCCATTGTTATCTGATGCTATTGTAGATTGTCTTTGATATTTTCTTTCCATCTTTTTCTAGGTCTGCCTCATGTTTTTTTTTACCTTTTGGCCTAAAATATATGTTTGGTATAGAATCCCAAGACATTCTCTCCAGATGAGCAAACCACTTTATTTGCTCTTTTTTGTACGTAGTTTAGGATTGCTTGAACCCAGGTGCAAAGTTGCTAAAACAGAGCCAGAAAGTTTGAATTAAGGAATTGTCTCCTTTATCCTTTGTGTGAGAAACTGCACGTCTTACAAAACTGCTGGAGACAGCTTAGGAATCATGCCACTTACGGTAGCTTAAGCTTTCAATTTCCTTTCAAATATATATATTTAAGACCCAGGGAAGGGTCTGTAATTCTCAGCAGAAATGTGAGCAACCTTAAAACAATTACCCGTTCTTCTCAATCTTGTTCTAACTTTCTGAGAGCTACATCCATTTCGCAGACAGCATCAGATAAATAAGAGTGAAGAGCTTAGACAGGATATTTATTGCATAGAGATCTGTAGTTGATGGTCTCTGCAACAAGCAGGGTTCTCTTTGGACTGTTACCATCCAAACCAACATTATGATGGGCCCTATCCAACAACCTGGAATTATGCCGCCTACAGTCTGATCTAAGCACAGTACACAAAATTGTCTCTTACAACGTCCTACCTGTCAACAACTACTTCAGCTTCAACCTCAATAACACTCAGGCAAACAATAGATACAAACTCAAAGTAAACTGCTCAAAACTTGATTGCAGAATATACGACTTCAGCAACAAGAGTGGTCAACGCCTGAATGCTCTACCTGACTCCGTTGTTACATCCTCTAACCCTCACAGAAAAGAGGAGGAGGAGGAGGAGGAGGAGGAGGAGGAGGAGGAGGAGGAGGAGGAGAAGAAGAAAAAGAAGAAAAAGAAGAAGAAGAAGAAGAAGAAGAAGAAGAAGAAGAAGAAGAAGAAGAAGAAGAAGAATGCTCTACCTGACTCTGTTGTTACATCCTCTAACCCTCACAGAAAAGAAGAGGAAGAGGAGGAGGAGGAGGAGGAGGAGGAGGAGGAGGAGGAGGAGAGAAGAAGAAGAAGAAGAAGAAGAAGAAGAAGAAGAAGAAGAAGAAGAAGAAGAAGAAGAAGAAGAAGAAGAAGAATGCTCTACCTGACTCTGTTGTTACATCCTCTAACCCTCACAGAAAAGAAGAAGAGGAGGAGGAGGAGGAGGAGGAGGAGGAGGAGGAGGAGGAGGAGGAGGAGGAGGAGGAGGAGGAGGAGGAGGAGGAGGAGGAGGAGGAGGAGGAGGAGGAGGAAGAGAAGAAGAAGAAGAAGAAGAAGAAGAAGAAGAAGAAGAAGAAGAAGAAGAAGAAGAAGAAGAAGAAGAAGAAGAAGAAGAAGAATGCTCTACCTGACTCCGTTGTTACATCCTCTAACCCTCACAGAAAAGAAGAGGAGGAGGAGGAGGAGGAGGAGGAGGAGGAGGAGGAGGAGGAGGAGGAGGAGGAGGAGGAGGAGAAGAAGAAGAAGAAGAAGAAGAAGAAGAAGAAGAAGAAGAAGAAGAAGAAGAAGAAGAAGAAGAAGAAGAATGCTCTACCTGACTCCGTTGTTACATCCTCAAACCTCCATAGCTTCAACCTCAAACTGTCTACCGTGGACCTCACCCCATTCCTAAGAGGTCCGTAAAGGGGGCATGCATAAGTGCACCAGCGTGCCTACCGTCCCTGTCCTACTGTCCCCATTTATTTGTACTCATTTATTTCATTTATATCCATGTTTATATTTATTCCTGCTGTCTTGCACATGTTTGACAAACTAATAAATACAATACAAATTCAACATGAAATGCAATGTTGAGGAAAGCAAGGTTTTACACCTAGGCAGGAAAAAAACCCAAAGGTACAAATCCAGATTAGGAGACACCTAGTTCAGAAACAGTGACTGTGAGAGAGATTTGGAATACAAGTGGACAATCACTTAAACGGGAGGCAGCAGTGTGCAGCGGCAGCCAAAAAAGCCAATGCAGTCCTTGGTTGTATAAACAAAGACATAGAATCAAAATCACATGAAATATTGGCACCGCTTTATAAAGCCTTAATAAGGACACACCTGGAATGTTGCATCCCATTTTGGTCACCACATTACAAAAAAAAAAAAAAAAAAAAGATGTTGAGACTTTGGAAAAAGTGCAGAGAAGAGCAACTAAGATGATCAAAGGCATGGAGACTAAAACACATGAAGAATTTTTTGCAGGAATTGGGTATGGCCAGTCTAGAGAAAAGAAGGACTAGGGATGACATGATAGAAGTATTCCAGTATCTGAGGGGATGCCACAAAGAAGAGACGGTCACAATATTCTCCAAAACACCAGGACAAGAAGCAATAGATGGAAATTAATTAACAAGCCGCAGTGACGCAGTGGTTAGAGTGCAGTACTGCAGGCTACTTCTGCTGACTGCCAGCTGTCTGCAATTTGGCAGTTCAAATCTCACCAGGCTCAAGGTTGACTCTGCCTTCCCTCCTTCTGAGGTTGGTAAAATGAGGATTCAAATTGTTGGGGGCAAGAGGCTGACTCTGTAAACCACTTATAGAGGACTGTAAAAGCACCATAAAGCAGTATATAAGTCTAAGTGTTATTGCTATTGCTAAGGAGAGAAGTAACGTAGAATTAAGGAGAAATTTCCTAATGGTTAGAGCAATCAACTAATGGAATGGCATGCCTTCAGAAGTTGTGGATGCTAAATCACTGGGGGTGTTTACGAAGAGATTTGAGGACTCCTTGTCTGAAATGATATAGGGTCTCCTTCTTGAGCAGGGGGTTGGACTAGAAGACCTCCAAGGTCCCTTCCAACACTATTATCCTTACTTTTGTTTCCTTAGCTTCTGTCCCACCAGAACTTTCACACATCAGCCTCTCTCTTTCTCTTTTTTGACTCCAGATCTAATCACAGGATGTAATTTTATTTTCCCCACACATTTTTTTTTAAAGTATATCGATTCCTTCCTTCTCTGTCCCTGCTGCCAAGTTCATCCTCACAGCATCTCTGTAAAAAGAGATTCAATTAAGAGGCAGTGACTTGGCGAAAATCATCTTCTACACCTTTTGGCTTCAACACATCCAGATTGTCTTGAGGAGCAAGTCCAACAAACCTCAGCATTGTTTGTCACTAAATGGAAACGGCATCTTACTTTTGTGTTGACCTCTGTCAACACAAAAAAGAAAAGACCTTCTTTCTTTCGATTAAACTCTGCAGAAACTTTTCGGTGGACTTCTGTTCTCGACAGGATATTAGATTCCCTTCCCAAGATGTCTTTTATTCTCTATCCCCAAATTGGATGCAGATCAAAGGGTACAAAAGAACGCCAAACGCTGTCACAATTTTGCTTTTGTTTTTGTGGCGTTTCTTTCTTTTGTCTCCCTAAAAGCAGAGAAAGTCTAAGCAAACTAAAAGGAGGCAGGGGTGAAATGCAATTATTTTTACTACCGGTTCTGCGGGGCGTGGCTTTGTGGGTATGGTGTGGTTTGGTGGGCATGGCTTGTTGGGCGTAGCAGGGCAACGATAGTGCAAAATCCCCATTCCCACCCCACTCTGGGGCCAGCCAGAGGTGGTATTTGCTGGTTCTGTGAACTACTCAAAATTTCTACTACCGGTTCTCCAGAACCCGTCAGAACCTGCTGGATTTCACCCCTGAAAGGAGGACTGAGTTGTGTTATGCTTTCGAAAGTTATTTCACCCTACTTTTCTCAATTATAATTTTCTAACCAATAAAATAAAGCTAATTTGGTCTAGTGCAGTGATGGTGAACATTTTGATGGGGATGGGGAAGATGGGGAACAGAAGTTGCCTCCAGAAGTTGCAAATGTCCAAAACACTGGAAGTCTTTAAGAAGATGTTGGACAGCCATTTGTCTGAAATGGTATAGGGTTTCCTCCCTAGGCAGTGGGTTGGACTAGAAGACCTCCAAGGTCCCTTCCAACTCTGCTATTGTATTGTATTATTGTGTTGTATTGTATTTTTCTTAGGGCGTGCCAAAAGTGTGTGCATGTGTCACCCACCCACCCGCGCGCATGCATGTGGAACACCTCCCCAGGCTCTGGAGGCTTTCCTAAAGCCTGGGGAGGGCAAAATGGCCTCCCCCAGAGGCCCTCCAAAAGCTGGAAATGAATCATTTCCAAACTTCCCGTTGGCCCATTGGGGTTGATTTTCGCCCTCCAGAGGCTTTCCTGAAGCCTGGGGAGGCAGCTGGTGCGCGCATGTGCGCCAGAGCTGACGGCTGGCGTGCCACCAAATATGGCTCCATGTGCCACTTGTGGCAGGCGTGCTATAGGTTCACCATCGCAAGTCTAGTGCTTAAGGCATCAGGCTAGAAAGTGGGAGACGGAGAATTCTAGTTCTGCCTTAGACATCAAAGCCACCCAGGTGACTCTGGGCCAATCACCAGGAGACGGTGAGTGCTCTGACCCAGGCTTAAGAGAATCACGAAAGAGACTGCTTGCTCCCCACCCCCCCCAAAAAAAACCTTTTTATTTGGTTTATTTATTTTAATGTGAATTCCTGACATTCACATCCAGAAAATTCCCAGCAATACGCCTTTAGAGGTTTCAAAAACAGACCTAATCAGTCCTTGGATAGTTGCCAAGCTGGGCTTCCAGTCGCAATGCTGTAAAATGAAATACCTGGCAAGGAGTCTCTGTGAGGCACGAACTCAGATAAGCAAATCTTCAAAATAATAAGCAAACTAATTGTCTCCTGCATACTCCCTTCCCTTTTCGCTCTTCTTTCTTCCCTAAGGGAGGGGCCATTCACCGTCCACCTGTCTCTTTACTCCCGAGAAGGTCCTTGTTCCTAAACTGTTCCCTTCTCCTGACAGCTCTACGCATGTGCACATCAGGAACAGGCTCCAGCTGTTCTTCGGCCCCACTTATCTATGACTCCAAAGGCAGCTGATAACTGTCAGATGTCCCTGGACCCCTCTCTACCTCTGACACAGAGCCCTCATCAGAGTCTTCCCCAGACTCCAGGACTGGCCCTGTTCCTCCCCAACCTCCTCACTGTCTGAACCTGTTGCCAGATTCGCTGGCAGCTCTTGGGCCACAACAGTGAGTTCTAGTATGACATTAAGAATGAAAGAAGCCGGGTGACTAAGACAGATTAGAATTACTAGGTGACTCTAGTTCTGCCTTAGACATGAAAGCCAACTGGGTGACTTTGGATCAATCACCAGGAGACGGTGAGTTCTAGTATGACATTAAGAATGAAAGCAGCTGGGTGATTAAGGCAGACCTAGAATTATTAGATGATTCTAGTTTTGCCTTAGACATGAAAGCCACCCGGGTGACTTTGGGCCATCCACCAGGAGACAGTGTGAGTTCTAGTATGACATTAAGAATGAAAGCAGCCGGGTGACTAAGGCAGATTAGAATTACTAGGTGACTCTAGTTCTGCCTTAGACATGAAAGCCAACTGGGTGACTTTGGGCCAATCACCAGGAGAAGGTGAGTTCTAGTATGTTATTAAGAATGAAAGCAGCCGGGTGACTAAGGCAGATTAGAATTACTAGGTGACTCTAGTTCTGCCTCAGACATGAAAGCCAACTGGGTGACTTTGGATCAATCACCAGGAGAAGGTGAGTTCTAGTAAGAACCACCACCGACTTTCTCTCCTTTCGATGAAAACTGAAGACTCACCTGTTCCGTTTAGCCGGCCTGGCCCATTCATAATCTTATTATACCTCCTGGCAGATATATTTTAACTGGGTAATTTTAATTGGGTATTTTTTAGGATTGTTGATATACTGTTTTTATCTGCTTTACTTTGTACAGTGTCGTATTGCCTCCTCTTCTATGTTTTTATGTTTGTATGTTTGTATTCCATTTTATCTGTTTTATTTGACTGTACACCGCCCCGAGTCCCTTTGGGGAGAGGGGGCGGTATAAAAATCGAAATAAAGGTAAGGTAAGGTAGTATGACATTAAGAATGAAAGCAGCAGGGTGATTAAGGCAGACCTAGAATTATTAGATGATTCTAGTTTTGCCTTAGACATGAAAGCCACCCGGGTGACTTTGGGCCAACCACCAGGAGACAGTGAGTTCTAGTATGACATTAAGAATGAAAGCAGCCGGGTGACTAAGGCAGATTAGAATTACTAGGTGACTCTAGTTCTGCCTTAGACATGAAAGCCAACTGGGTGACTTTGGGCCAATCACCAGGAGAAGGTGAGTTCTAGTATGTTATTAAGAATGAAAGCAGCCGGGTGACTAAGGCAGATTAGAATTACTAGGTGACTCTAGTTCTGCCTTAGACATGAAAGCCAACTGGGTGACTTTGGGCCAATCACCAGGAGAAGGTGAGTTCTAGTATGACATTAAGAATGAAAGCAGCTGGGTGACTAAGGTGACTAATCATATTCTCTCAGCCCAACCTACCTCACAGGATTGTTAAACTGGAGAAAATAGGAGAATAAATGCCTGTTAGACATATTCACCGAGTTTAATTATATGCAAGAATCATAAGGTCTGGATAGGATAAATCAAATAAATGAAAAAGCAATTTGATGTGATTGGTCTTCATGAAAATAGATTTCTGGATTTCAGAATCTGAGAAATCTCCTCCTACATTTCCTATTTCTCAAATTTTAGAAATCTCGCTCTTGTGTGTAATAACGAAAGTGGCACAAAAGATTTTTCAGGAAGTGAAAAGCAGTAAAGATTTAGTGGTTTTGACAGATCCATTTCAGGTGGATGTTTCAATCTCTCCCTTGCTCTTCCTCTCTTTTATTTTTCCTCCTATCTCAAATTTTCCCTGTTTTTGTCTCACACACATGCCCACTCCACACGTTTCAAAAATTCATGTGCCACATTTCCTTCATAAATTGGACGAGATGTGGAATTACTGGAGCGGCAACCAATTCCCCAGAGACAGCTGTGGTTGCCTCTGTCAATATAAAATGTCACTATCTGCTTCACAAACACATATCCCCCCCCTCTCTCTCTCTCACACACACACACACACACACACACACACAAACACACACACACACACTTCTCAAAGGACAAGCCAGGTAAGATGAATTTCTAAGCAAGGATGTCTCACAATGTCTTTACATAAGTTAAGATGGCAGCCATTCTTTCTAGTTTTCTTAACTTTCAACTTCTTCCTAGCGTATTCCCGCAAGGCAGTGATGTGCTTCATTTTTTTTACTACCAGTTCTGTGGGTGTGACTTGGTGGGCATGGCATGGCTTGGTGGGTGTTGCAGGGGAAGGATGCTGCAAAATCTCCATTCCAACTCCAGAGGAAGGATATTACAAAAACTCCATTCCCTCCCCACTCCAGGGGAAGGATATTACAAAAACTCCATTCCCTCCCCACTCCAGGGGAAGGATATTACAAAAACTCCATTCCCTCCCCACTCCAGGGGAAGGATACTGTAAAATCTCCATTCCCACTCCGGGGGAAGGATACTGTAAAATCTCCATTCCAACTCCAAAGGAAGGATATTACAAAAACTCCATTCCCTCTCCACTCCAGGGGAAGGACACTGTAAAATCTCCATTCCCACTCTAGGGGAAGGATACTGTAAAATCTCCATTCCCTCCCCACTCCGGGGGAAGGATACTGTAAAATCTCCATTCCCTCCCCACTCCATGGGAAGCATACTGTAAAATCTCCATTCCCTCCCCACTCCGGGGGAAGGATACTGCAAAATCTCCATTCCCTCCACACTCCAGGGGAAGGATACCGTAAAATCTCCATTCCCTCCCCACTCCGGGGGAAGGATACTGTAAAATCTCCATTCCCTCCCCACTCCATGGGAAGCATACTGTAAAATCTCCATTCCCTCCCCACTCCGGGGGAAGGATACTGCAAAATCTCCATTCCCTCCACACTCCAGGGGAAGGATACCGTAAAATCTCCATTCCCTCCCCATTCGGGGGGAAGGATACTGTAAAATCTCCATTCCCTCCCCACTCCAGGGGAAGGATACTGTAAAATATTCATTCCTATCCCACCCTGGGGGTAGGATATTACAAAATCTCCATTCCCTCTTGATCAGCTGGGACTCAGGAGGCAGAGAATAAATGGGGTGGGGCTAGTCAGAAGTGGTATTTACCGGTTCTCCAAACTACTCAAAATTTCCACTACTGCTTCTCCAGAACTGGTCAGAACCTACTGAATGTCACCTCTGCTGCAAGTCTGCTTTTTGTATTATTGAATGCCACTTTGCATGGTCAGCTCCGTCTCCAGGGGGCAGGCCTGTGGATTGCATATCTTTGTTGATGGTGTCTTGCCATCTCTGTTTTAGGTGCCCACAAGGTCGCCAGCCACTGACTTCTAGTTGCTAGGCAGTCTTGGTCTCGCTGGAAGATCCTGCTCTCTGGACGTGTCCATACCAGCGGAGTTGGCCTTCTCTTATCTTCTCTATAATTGGTGCCACACCAAAATGTTGGTGTTATTTGTAATGTGGTCAAGAAGGGAGATGCCCGATATCCAACCGTGCCTTTGCATTTCCACGGCATGGAGAGAGCTTTCAGTCCCTGTTGTTGCTGCCCGGCCTTCAGGTCCATACAGTGCAAGAGGGTGGGTGGTTGTTTTGTAAATCTTAGATTTGAGACGGGTTGGCATCCATTTGTCCCGTAACACACCGTTGAGTTCTTGCCAACACATCCGGCTGCGTTCACCCTTGCTCACACCTCACCATTGATGTTGCCATTGGCTTGGAGGTGGGAACCCAGATACCGGTTGCAAATATCCTTACCTAAAGAAATGATGGGTGAACATTGTTATCATATATATGAGAAAACAAAGATCTGGGAAACTTTTAGCAAACCATGGCAGATCTATAGACCAAAATTTGGAGTCTCTAGGAAGGAGATCCTACAAGACAATAAGGAATTGATAAACCACCCCTAAGATTTGTAGATTTGTAGAAGGACCAGCGGTGACATGATAGCAGTGTTCCAATATTTGAGGGGCTGTCACAGAGAAGAAGGGGACAACCTATTTTCCAAAGCACCTGAAGGCCAGACAAGGAGAATGGATGGAAACTGATCAAAGAGAGATTCAACCTGGGAATAAGAAGAAATTTTCTGACAGTGAGAACAATCAACCAATGCAACAGAAGTTGCCTTCAGAAGTTGTGGCAGCTGGATCCCTCAAGTGCCAGTCTAACATCTGAACTTTGACTTAACTCCACTTTGTTAACTCAGTATACACCTTGGTGATCCACTGTTGTCTTCATACGAAGCTATGGCCTTTCTGAATATATCTGATGGATCACAGTGTTGAAAAACTGAAGTTTAGATTGATTCCATCAGGACAATGAAGGCATTCTTGACCCATTTTAAAACATATTGGCCATAAAGACTTGAATGTTTATTTTTTGTCATCCTGTTTCCCAGTTTGAACTGCCTAGTCCATGATGGTTGATTTTCCTGCAGATAGAAACACCACCAAATTTCATGTTTTCAAGGCAATAACTTCGTCATACCACCCAACACCACCCAATCTCATTTTGTTCATCACTTAAAGCTAGAACAATTGTTCCCCAATATAGATTTCATTCACTGACAGCCAGACAAGTTAATAAAAGTACACAATATCAGAATATCAGCTGTGCCCAGCTCTGTTGGATGTTGTGCCCATCTAATATAGGAACCGGTTTTCATATTGGCCAACCAACTGTAGGAAGAAGTTCACCAGCCTCCCAATAAAAGGCCTTCATGGACATTGAAGCTAATAACCATTGATCTTTATGTCTTTTGAAGGCAGACAAATTGTAGCCAATATCACCACATCTCAAAAAGCAAATTAAAAAAAATGTGTGTATGTCTATATAAGTATTTTTAAAATAAAATTACTTTTTCACATTCTTCCACGTGGCGTTGGAAAAAAAATCCAGTTCCAGTTTCAAGCTGGGAATAAAATGGAAGCTGATTGGAAAGAAAGGTTATCTTTATAATAAAGATGTAGAAAAGATGTGGAGACTCTAGAAAGAGTGCAGAAAAGAGCAACAAAGAGGATGAGGGGACTGGAGACTAAAACATATGAAGAACGGTTGCAAGAACTGGGTATGTTTAGCTTAAGAGAAAGAAGGACTAGGGGAGACATGATAGCAGTGTTCCAATATCTCAGGGGTTGCCACAAAGAAGAGGGAGTCAAACTATTCTCCAAGGCACCTGAGGGTAGAACAAGAAGCAATGGGTGGAAACTAATCAAGGAGAGAAGCAACTTAGAACTGAGGAGAAATTTCCTGACAGTTAAAACAATTAATCAGTGGAACAGCTTGCCTCCAGAAGTTGTGAATGCCCCAACACTGGAAGTCTTTAAGAAGATGTTGGATAGCCATTTGTCTGAAACGGTATAGGGTTTCCTGCCTAGGCAGGGGGTTGGACTAGAAGACCTCCAAGGTCCCTTCCAACTCTGCTATTGTAGGGTATTGTATTGTATTTATTGGTGAGCAAAACTCCCACATATAGCATGCAGTTCTGGATCAGCTGACCAAAAGGGAGTTGAGAGTGGATGGCTTTTATACCTTTTGGATCCCTGTCAGGTCATC
The DNA here is from genome assembly GCA_029891615.1 of Natrix natrix natrix. NCBI lineage: Eukaryota > Metazoa > Chordata > Lepidosauria > Squamata > Natricidae > Natrix > Natrix natrix. The sequence continues at coordinate 1,778,826 of JAKRSK010007079.1, read as the reverse complement.
TAAGGGTCATGGCTGGCTCTATAGGCAAAAGGGGAAAAGCAAATCCTAGGAGTTCATCTGATCTAATCTTCTCAATCTTTGGCTTGCCTAATTGTATTGCTAATCAGTAGTTTCTGTCTGACCCAGTCTTTCTGAATGTTAAAATATTCATGACTGGGGGGAGACATGGGAACAAGGTCAGCCAATAAATAGGCATAGCAACTAAGTCAGCCAATGAGAGCTTAAACAGATCTGAGTCTGTGCAGAGAATTGAAACAGGAACTTAAGAAGAAAGCAGTCTGCTGCTCTGAGAAGTAAACTAGCAGTCTGACTGGGCTTGTCTGATGAAACGAAGCTAACTGTTTGTGTTTGCCTGTAACTCTCCTGCCTTGTGTTTACTTGGAAGAACCACCTGTTGGCATTGTACATTGATTCATCTATTCTTATGCATATAAAGAAGTTAATGAATCCTGCTACATCAATTATCTGTGTGTGATTCTGGATTTGAATGTATGCAACAAACTCTGATACTGAATGGATTACCAAATCTGCATTTCTAAAAGCTGGCCTCCTCAGTTTCTGCTTGGGGCAGAGACTGGGCCTGGTTTCTGCCTCCCTTAAGATCCCCCCCCCCCCGTTTCTTCTTTAGGTGAAATATTCTATCCTACCTTTTTAATATTCCTCAAAATATTTCTTTCTCTAGGAAGCGGGGTGGGTGCTGACTTTCTACAATGGTACATGTCTTCCTCAATCTCAGGTCCTCTCGATAGGGGTCTCCAATCCCAATCCACGGTCCACTACCAGGCTGTAGCTTGCTCAGAATCAGCCCATAGAAGTGGTGGGTGAGAGCGTGCACCCAGCCGCACTTGTGCGAGCAAGCGCATGAAGCTCTGGTTGCACGAGGGGTGGGTGGGAGGGCAGGCCTGCCACTCGTGCAAATGGACCTACACATGCATGCTCATTCACCACTTGTAAGAAACCATCTTTTCTCCCCCTCACCCTTTCCCACTGGTCTGTAAATCTGGGGACCTCTGTTTTACCAGAGGCTGGAGAGTTTGAGGGTTCTGGGCAGAATCTTAGCTGATCCTAGCACTGCGCTCTTCTGGACAGAGAGCTCTGACATTGATCCTGGGATCTGTTGGATCCACCTTAAGAGTCACAGCCTCAAGTGCTCCTACCATCACTGGGATCATTTTGGCCTTGTCTTTTGATACATCTTCTTCAGTTCCTCCTTCAGGCCCTGGTCCTTCTCCAAGTTCTCATACTCTTTCATCCTGATGTTGCTGATCCTTGGCATTACTAAATATATTGCCATCACTTCTTCTGCTCCCCGTTTACTGCCAATATGTCTGGTTGATTGGCTAAAATACCTGTCTCTCTTTCTGGATCTGGAAGTCCCAGATGATTGTGGCCCTCTAATTCTCCATGACTGTCATGCCCCCGTCTGAGTCCGACTCTGAGATGGAAGACTAATACCTGACAGAGAGCAGGAGAGTGGCTCCATTGACTGTGGAGGAAACTGGGGAAGAGTAAAGTCAGGCTGGGCAGAGCAGGGGACGGGGTAGAACAAGGGAGAGGGGGTTCGGATGAAGACCAAGTCCCACCCCCTCCTCATCCTAGGGAGTGCAGGGAAGAATACAGAAGAGAGCAATGGGGGCTGTGTGGCTTACGAGCAAGGAAAGGGCCATGATTACCTTCACAAGGCACACCTGGGGATGGAGTTTAAAGGAGAGGCAGGTGGGCGGGGCATTTGTCAGGAACAAATGCTAAGTAGTGTAGCATTCTGGCCTGCATTCCTGGCATTTCTCCAGACTGCTTGAAGTATTTACAACCTTCTGGGTGCTTATCTCATGCTGGAATTAACCCTTGCTCCTTGCTTATCTTGCCCTGCTGGAGTATTTGCAGGTTTGTGGAAGAGCTTTTCTCCAGGCCGGAGAGTGAAAGGGATGTTAGGGGCACAGTTGGTGTTAATAAAGGGACTTATACTGGTTCTCTGGCTGTGTTGCCTTTGTGCCATGCCCCAGGTCATCACAGTGACCTTCTGTGGAATCTCCCATCTAGACTTGGAAGGTCTAGCCTATGCACTGTGCAGATCAGGGGTGTCCAAACTTGGGAACTTTAAGACTTGTGGACTTCAACTCCCAGAATTCTGGGAGTTGAAGTCCACAAGTCTTAAAGTTCCCAAGTTTGGACACCCCTGGTGTAGATGTTCCTATACACAACGCCACATACTGGGTTGCATAGTTCAGTGTGTGCTGCCCCTGCCTGCATCTTAAACCCTTATATTAGGTATCGGTTCTGCTTTCTTTTACTACTGGTTTGCTCAGGGATGTGCTTCTGCATGTGCAGAAGCAAAAAACAAGATGGTGGTGCTTATGGTGCTGTTGATAGAACTGGTTTGGAGGCTTGGCCAGCTGAGTTACTATCTACTCAGCCGAACCAGTCTGAAATGGTAGGAACCCACCTCTGCCTTAGATCCACTGTGTCTTGACTGCCTCTCAGATATCTCTGCATAATCTGCACTTCTGGTCCTGTCTAGCATGGTTGACCCCTGAGAGAATGAGACAAGAGAGAGAGAGGGGGGGGAGAGAGGGAGGGAGAGAAAGTGATAGGGAGATAGGGAGGTAGAGATAAAGAAATAGGGAGAGAGAGAGAAATGAGAGAGAAATGAAGAAATGAGAAAGAGATGAGCGAAAGAGATAAAAAGAAAGAGGTACTAATAGGGAGAGAGAGAGAGAGAGAAAGTGATAGAGAGATAGGGAGGTAGAGATAAAGAAATAGGGAGAGAGAGAGAAATGAGAGAGAAATGAAGAGATGATAAAGAGATGAGCGAAAGAGATAAAAAGAAAGAGGTACTGATAGGGAGAGAGAGAGAGAGAGAGAGAGAGGGAATGAGAGATGAGATAGAAATGTAAGAGATGAGCGAGAGATGAGCAAAAGAAATAAAAAGAAAGAGGTTCAGATAGGGAAATAGATAGAAACACAGAAAGAGAGAGAGAAAGAAAGGGAGTGAGAGAGATGGGAGTGAGAGATAAAAAGAAAGAGGTGCAGATAGAAAGATAGAGATAGAGTGATAAATAAAAAGAGAGTGAAATGAGAGAGAAATGGAAGAGATGAGAGAGAGATGAGAGAAAGAGATAAAAAGAAAGAAGTATAAATAGGGAGATAAAGAGATAGAAAGAGAAAGAGATGAGAGAGAAATGGAAGAGATGAGAGAGAGAGATGAGAGAAAGGGGTAAAAAGAAAGAGTTACAGATGGGGGAGAGAGAGAGAGATGAGAGATAAATGGAAGAGATGAAAGAAAGAGCTAAAAAGAAAGAGGTACAGAAAGGGAGATAGATAGAGACACAGAAAGAGAGAGAGAGAAAGAGATAGATAGATGGGAGAGAGATATAAAAAGAAAGAGGTACAGATAGGAACATAGAGAGATAAAAAGAAAGAGAGAGATAGGAAGATAGAGACATAGAGAGAGAGAGAGAGAGACACAGAGAGAGGTGAGAGATAGAAAGAGAGAGATAGGGACATAGATAGAGATATAGGGAGAGTAAGAGGGAAAGAGAGGGAGAGAGATCCCAACATATTTACATTTACACACAACACACACACACACACACACACAGACACCCTAAGAAAAAAAGAAAAAGAATTTGAAGACCATTATTTCCACCCTCTCCCAGAAGGGGAAATGCAACCTTTCTACCCGTAAAACAATCTAAATTTGCCATCAGCTATGGTTACGTCATGGCATTGCTCGGATCAAGTAATGCTATGTGAGAAATAAGAACAGACAGGAACAATGAACTGATCCTAACGCATGGGGAACTAACATTTGAAATAATCCCGGTGCATTATCCAAACCCTCGTCTTTATTTATTTTTTATTTATTTTCCCCAATAGCACAAAGTTTGTTAAAGCAATATTGCGAGCCAAGCCGAGCCGAACTTTCTCCGGTGCTCCTGTGTGTTTCAACAAAGCTAATATTAACCACTGTTTCCACACCTTTTCATTTGTGGGGCCTGGTGTGTGTGTCTGTGTGTATGATTGTGTATGTGTTGTGTGTGTGTTTGTGTGTGTGTTAATGTTGATAGATTTATTCCACATTATAGTCCGGGAAGGTAAAGGAGAGAAGAGAAGAAATAAACTGAAGTGATTACAAACGCGATTTCCAAAGGACAAGATAGAAATATTTAATGCAGATAATTATGCAAACAAGATTTTCATAGCCCGGCTTTTAATAAAATTAGGTTTAACAAAGCTGTCCAGTCTGGTAGCCCTGAGGAATTTATCAAGCGAAGCATTCAGCTGAGGAAAATTGAGCTTAAGGCTAAATTGATTTAGCAGCGAATTTTTATTTTATTTAGAACGATCCAACTATTGGCAAGGAAATGGACACCATTACATCTTCCTGAATATTGTATGGGTCTTCCTTGACTTAATGACTAGAGGGAGCCCAACATTTATGTTGCTAAGTGAGACAGTTGCTAAATGAATGTTGCCGCATTTTAGGCAATGGATCCCAGAATTTCTAGTGCTAAGTCAAATAGTTATTCAGTTAATTTTGCCTCATTTTATGACCATTCTGGCCACAATTTTTAAGGGAATCACTGCAGTTGTTAAGTTACTAACATGGTTGTTAAAATAATCTGGATTCCCCATTGAGTTTGCTTGTCAGAAGGTCACAAAAAAGGATTGTGTGATTCCACGACATTGCAATTGTCATAAATTACATGACAGTTGCCAAACGTATGAATTTTGATCCCATGGCCATATGGGTCCTGCAACAGTCGTAAGTACGAAAAATGGTCATAAACAGTGGTGAGATTCAGCCGGTTCGGACTGATTTGGACGAACCAGTAGTTAAATTGTTGGCTGGCCTCGCCCCTTCCAGGAATCCACACATGCCCCATTTTGGCTCCCAGGTAAGTGCAGGGAGGCCTCCGAGGCCCAAAATGAGGCACAGGGGGAGTAGTGCTTTTGTTCTTTTGAAATGTCTTAACAAAACAATTGTTCAGACACCCCCCCACCCCCCAAAAAGAGACAAACATAGTTCTAGCAAATGAGAAAATACTTGGTATGGACATTTTCTTTTTCCATGTCATTATGTATGTGTAACACACACACACACACACACACACACATTTTGTCAGATCTCATCCACCAATGGTTGAGGTTTGCAGTCATTTTCCCAATGCGGCATACGGTCTCTTTCATTTTCCTTGTATTTTTTTTTTAAGACAATCCTATCCTTTTCTTAAATGTATCTGCTGTGTTTCTCCACTCAATGAGAAAGAAGCCATTCTTGACAAAAAGAAAACCTGTGTTGCGATATGTTGTTATTGCTAGTTGTGAAGTTGTGTCTGACCCAGGGGTGGGTTCCCTCTGGCTTTACTGCCATTTTGCTCATGCTTCGCATGTGGCATGCGTAGTTCAGTTGAAATTGTTCTGTTCATGCGCAGAACTAGAAAAAATATGGTGGCAGCAACGGTGGCGACTGGGGAACTGGTTCAGGGGCGTGGCAGGCCTGGGTCACTGCTGGTTCCAGTCACCCAGGCTGCCATACCACTACTGGTTCAGCTGAACTGGGCTGAAGTGGTAGGAACCCACTTTTGGTCTGACCTATCGTGACCCCATGGACAATGTTCATCCAGGCCTTCCTGTCCTCTGCCATCCCCCGGAGTCCATTTAAGCTCACGCCCACTGCTTCGGTGACTCCATCCAGCCACCTCCTTCTCTGCCGTCCCCTTCTTCTTCTTTTGTCCTCCATCTTTCCCAGCATGAGGCTCTTCTCCAGGGAGTCCTTCCTTCTCATCAGGTGGCCAAAGTATTTGAGTTTCCTCTTCAGGATCTGGCCTTCTAAAGAACAGTCAGGGTTGATCTCCTCTAGGATTGACCAATTTGATTGTCTTGCAGTCCAAGGGACTCACAGGAGTCTTCTCCAGCACCAGAGTTCAAAGGCCTCCATTCTTTGGCGTTCAGCCTTCCCAATGGTCCAATCTTCACAACCATACATTGAAACTGGATATTGATGCAATATGTGCATTACCCTTTTCAGCCTCACCGCATTTTAGAAAACCTGCCCCTTCCTTGGACTTTTCTCTTTTTCTCTCTCCCTGAGAAGGATGAATGTTAAGTTTAACCTTATTTTTTTTATCACACAAGCCTTCGATTTGCTTCGGGGATAAACACATCCAGATTCTCTCTTGCCAGGACAGGTGGCAGAATCCTTTTTTAAATCATGTTTCAATAAAACAAAATAATAAAATATAACACACAAATATAAAGCGGCATAAATTATCAGCCTTACAATATTTTTTTCCCCTCTGTATTAGAAGAGCTGCAATTGGAATATTTCCCATAAAATTAGAATGAGGCCAGAAGAGAAGAGATGAATAATTTCCTTGCCATCCCATCTCCACAGCAAGGTAGCTGTAAAATAATAATAATAATAATAATAATAATAATAATAATAATAATAATAATAATAATAATAATAATAATAATAATAATAATAATAGCGGTATGAAAACGCATACATAAATATGCATTCAAACATGTGGGTTTTTTTTTTTTACAAAACCAGCATTTTTTTATGTCAAAATGTTTTTTTTTTCATGCAAAATGTTTTCTTTTAAATATAATATTTTGCCCCTATATTGAGAACAATATTATCATCACATTTACAATACCAAATGCAATTGCATTCCAATTCAGACATGGATCTGCTCTTGGGAAAGTTGTTATATTGCAGGGTAAACCACTAAGCTAGCAACATAAAATGACATGGTTCAAAAAAAAACCTAGAACTTTGCATGACTAAGAGAGTTGAAAGGGACCTTGGAGGTCATCTAGTCCAGTGCTGGCTAATCTTTTGTCCTCACATGCCAAAAGTGTGTGCGCGTACTCACACCCATAATTGCAATGCATGCATGACACCCATGCTCCCCTCCCCCTGCGAGTGCACATGTGACGTCCGCCTGCTCCCCCTGTTTATGCACGCCAACCCCAACCTGGTCCATTTTCGGGCTAGCAGGCCTCCCTGAAGCCTCCTGGGAGCAAAACTGGGGCACTCCCCCCACCCCATGCAAGTGTAGTGCAACTCCCCACCCCTGCACATGTGTGTGCGACACCCTCCTGCGCATGGGTGAGTGTCTGTTGCATGCGCACCAGAGCCCCGAAAATCAGCTGGCTGGTGGGAGGTACGCATGCATGCACGGTGGAGCTGAGCTGGGGTGCCGGCAGAGAGTCCCCTGTGGTGCCCCCCCTTAGAAGAATGAAATATTTTGAGAACTATTTTGAGAAAGGGAGGGTAAAATATTTCCTCTCAAAGAGAAATAAAGATCTTAAGGGAGACGGAAGCTCACAGCCACAGCTCCCTGCCCGCAAGCAGATACTACGCTGAGGCCAGCTTTTAGAAATGCAGCTTTGGTTAACCCATTACTCCCTGCAGCAAGGTAGGGTTAGCCTTCGGCCACAATAGGAATTGCCCAACTAGCCCCTTCAGTGCATCGGCCCAAATCTCAACTAAACTTAAGCTCAAACAAACTCCTAGGATTTGTACATAGCCCCATGGGAGTCTGACGACACCCAATAGGATACATGTTCTTGCACAGGAACAGGAAGCTCAAGTGCAAAGCCCAAGAGAAGGTATAAATACCCCCCACTCTCAACTCCATGTGGTCAGCTGCCCCAGAACCATGTGCTTGGTGGTTCTGCTTGGTGGTTAAACCTTCTTTCCAATCAGCCTCCATGTTTCCATTGTCTTTCTCCCAGCTTGGAACTGAGCCAGATGGAGATTTCTTCCAACAGTCTCCAGTGATGGGACACCCCACAATTTTTGAAGGCAATTTGTTCCAGTACTTAATTGTCCTCACTGTAAGGAAGTTTTTCCTTAATTCCAGACTGCATCTCCCCTGGATTAATTTCCTTCTGTTGCTTCTTGTCCCGCCCTCCAGTGCTTTGGAGAATACATTGAGCCCCTCTTCCTTGTGGCAGCGCCTCAAATACAGAAACACTGCTCTCATGTCACCCTTTCTTTTCACTAGAGTAAATATATCCAGTTCCTGCAATCGTGCCCGTGCAGGTATGCCCACACCCATAATGCAATGCACCTCGTCCCTGCGCATGCATGTATGACCCAACGTGCTTCCCCTCCCCCATACATGCACATGACCACCTGTGCCCCATTTTTGGCCTCCCTGCAGCCTCCTGGGACCAAAAATGGGCCATGGGGTGGGGAGGGGGCTTGCCACACTGCCCCACCCCATGCATGCACACATGACCCCCTCATCCCCACATATGTGCACGCATCTCTTGCATGTGTCCCGTCCCCTGCACATGGATGGCAAAGACCCAAAAATCAGCTGATTGGCGGAAGGTGGTGCTGAACTGTGATGGCTCATGTACCAGACAACATGGCTCTGTATGCCACTTCATGCACGTTTGCCAAAGGTTTGCCATCATGATTATAGGGCCTCCTGCTAGAGCAAGGGGTTGGACTAGAAGACCTCCAAGATCCCTTCCAACTCTAGTTATTTTGTTATTCTCTTACACTAGTGGCTGAGGAATTGTGGGAATTGAAGTCCACACATCTTAAAGTTGTCTAGCTTGAAAAATTCTAGTGTGGAACGAGACTAACACATAAAAAAGTATCAGCCGAACTGAAAAGTTATTTCTCTCTCTCTCTCTCTCTCTCTCTCTCTCTCTCTCTCTCTCTCTCTCTCTCTCTCTCTCTCTCTCTCTCTCTCTCTCTCTCTCTCTCTCTTCCTTTGTCTTTCTTTCTCTCCTCCTTTTGGGAATCTTCTTTGCTCTTTCTTAGGTGGCAGGGAAGGAACAGATGCTTCGTAGCAGGACTTTGAACTGATGCCTTGTACAAGAGCTTCTAAATTAGTTCGTGGGCTGCCTGTCCATTCTTGATCAAAGCGACACCACCAGCTGGCACAAGTCAAGATTTCATGAAGGATAAGCCATTTCCGAGGTTGGCACTTACTTTCTTCAAGAAAGATTTGTGCTTTCCAGGGGTGCCAGAAAGAAATGCAGCTTCTGTATTTTGTAATTTGAAGGATATTCCTTTTGGGTTTCTCTTAGGGAATCTGGAACCCATGTTCGAACAGGACCCAGAACAGAACAGAAGAATAACTGAGTTGGAAGGGACCTTGGAGGTCAGAAGATTTCTCCTTATTTCTAGGTTGAATCTCTCCTTGGTCAGTTTCCATCCATTATTCCTTGTCTGGCCTTCAGGTGCTTTGGAAAATAGGCTGACCCCTTCCTCTCTGGGGCAGCCCCTCAAATACTTCTATTGTGTCTCCACTGGTCCTTCTCTTCACTAGACCAGCCATGCCCAGTTCCTGCAACTGTTCTTCATATGTTTTAGTCTTCAGTCCCCTAATCATCCTGGTTGTTGTTCTTTGCACTTTTTTTAGAGTCTCAACATCCTTTTTATAGGATGGTGACCAGAACTGGATGCAGTACTCTAGGTGTGGTCTTACTAAGGCTTTATAGAGTGGCTAAGTACCTCACTTGATCTTGATTGTATCCCTCTGTTAATGCAATTTGGTATTGCATTGGCTTTTTTGGCTGCCGCTGCACACCATTGGCTCATATTTAAATGGTTGTCCATTAAGACTCCAGGTCTTCTAGTCCAATCCACTACTGAAGTAGTAGACCCTATACCACCTTTTTTTCCCAAGCCTTTTCCAAGTGCCAAAACCAGAATGTGCCTACCTGCACCCTGGCCAGCTCATCTTTGTTGGCATTGTAGCACCAGAAAACAGCCCAAAAATGGCCACAAAACAGGCCATTTTTCAGCCCAAAAACTGGACTGAAAACAGCCCCAAAATGGCCTGAAAGTGGCCCCAAAAATGGTCTGGTCTTGGGCTGTTTTCAGGCCATTTATTGGGCCATATTGGGCCAAAAAAAGAAGGAAGAAAATATATGTTAAAATTAAATATGTATATTGAAAAGGAATTATAAATAACATAAGCATAACATCAACATAAAATGGAGCTCGCTCAGAAGCTGAAATACACCAAGTAAATGAGATGAAGAGTGGGAAGTAGAGGAGAGAGGGAAGGGAAGAAGAGAGGGATTGGAGAGAGGGCAGGGGGGGAGAGGAGGAGAGAAAGAAGGAGTGGAAAGGGGAAAGAGGAGAAGGAGAGAGGAAGGGGAAGTAGAGAAGAGAAGGATGACAGAGGGAAGAAAGGAGGTAGGGAGACAGAGGAGATAAGGAGAAGAAAGTGATGGATAGCGTACAAATATGATGTATGGAGAGCAGAAGAGCAAATAATTGTTTTTGGGAGTTGATGGTAAGAAGAATTGATGTAAACATTTAATAATACAATATGATGTTGGCTAAGTAATACTATACATGATATGTTATGAAAATGAAATATATATATATATATATTTTTCATTATAAATAAATAAAAAACCAGGCCGTTTTTGAGGCCAAAAAAAAAAAAAAAGGCCGGGAAAAGAAGCCCCCAAAACAGCTTGAAAATGGCCCCCAAAAGGGTCTGTTTGGGGGCTGTTTTCAGGCCATTTATTGGGTCATTTTTCAGGCCAAAAACTGCCTGAAAATGGCCTGGAAAACAGCCTGTTTTGGGGGGCATTTTTCTGGGCATTTTCCCTTGCTCAGCATCTGCAAAGACCACCTGACCAGTGCATGTCCATGTCGAAAACCAGAAGAGCAGCTGGCAATGCCATGCGTGCCCACAGAGAAGTATCTGTGTGCCACCTTTGGCACGTGTGCCATAGGTTCACCATCATGGCCCTATACCATTCCACCCATGTGGCTGTCCAGTCTCTTCTTAAAAGCCTCCAGTGATGAAGTTCCCACAACTTCTGGAGGCAACTTCTGTTCCAATGGTTAATTGTTCTTACTGTCAGGCAGTTTCTCCTTAATCCCAGGTTGCTTCTCTCCTTGGTTAGTTTCCATCCACTGTTTCTTGTCCTGCCCTCTGGAGCTTTGTAGAATAAGTTGACCCCACCTTCTTGGTGGCAGACGCTCAAATATTGGAGCACTGTTCATCATGTCACCCTTAATGTTCATTTTTACAAGACGAGACATACCCAATGTCAGGGCAGCCTCCCTCAGCAACCAAGAAAGAAACCACTAAACTCCATATTTCAGAATTAAGAGTACTTTTACTGGTTATGAGTAGATAGCAACTAGCAAAGCAAGATCTGAGGCAAAAGCGTGCGTAATCATAGATATCAATATGTGACCCAACTCCCTCCCCCTGGTAACCCCATCCCCCAGTCCAATCAGCACACCCCACAGGTGTCATGTGGGCTGCAGCTTCAAAACCCATCTTCAGATTGTATGCCAGACAGTTGGCCTTGGCGGCAATTCTGCTATCAGCAGCATGCGCAGTGGATGGTGAGAAAATGACTCCCTTCTTCATTCCCTCCTGTGCTTAAACTTCCCCTCCCAAATACCATGTTATCTCCCCCCCTCCCCATTTCAATGGCAGCCGAAAGCAAGCAGCAAAGCAGAGGCTGACATCCGGTCCTCCGTCAGGAAAGGAGAAGAAAGAAAACATAGAGAGAGAAAAAAACCAGGAACAAGACAGTTTAGACATATATATGTCAACATGAGTTAGGGTTTATCGGGATAGGTAGAGTAGAATTTCCGCAAAAGTCTAGGAGCTCTAACATGGGACTTATCAACCCATTCACCCTGGGAGGGGGGAGAATGTTTCCAGGAGACCAGATATTGAATCCAATTCCTACGTTTCCTGGAGTCCAAAATCTCTTTGATCTCAAAATGTTGCTCTCCTTCAATGAGAAGAGGGGCAGGAGGCGCAGGTAGCGGGTGTCCGAACAGAGGAAGTGTGCACTGGTTTCAAAAGGTTAACATGAAACACGGGGTAAATATGGTTGAGATACTTCGGTAGTTCCAACTGTACAGAAACAGGATTAATGACCTTCACAATAGGAAACAGACCAACATATTTAGGCCCCAATTTCTTTGACTTCTGGGTGGTTTGGAGAAACTTGGTAGACAGAAACACTTGATCCCCAACTTTGTACTCTCTCTCCTTCACCCTCTTTTTGTCAGCTTGTTTCTTGTGTGCCTGATGAACAGCTTCCAATGTCTTGTGGGCTATGGGCCAGATTTGTTGGAGCTGGTCACTCCACTCGGAGAGGGACAAAACTTGAGGTTTTTCATGGGATTCTGGAATGGGTGCAAAGTCCTGCCCAAATACAACTCTAAAAGGGGTGAAACCGGTGCTGCTGTGCACAGAGTTGATGTACGCTACTTCAGCATGTGGTAACAGTTCAGCCCAATTATCCTGCTGATAATTGATGAAACACCAGAGGTACTGTTCCAAAACAGAATTAGTTCTTTCACAAGCCCCATTCGTCTGAGGATGGTGGGTGGAGCTTAACCCCTGGGCAGAGCCAATAAACTTAATACAATAATACAAATAATAATAATACAATAATACAATAGTAGAGTTGGAAGGGACCTTGGAAGGGTCTTCTAGTCCAACCCTGCCTAAGCAGAAAACCCTATACCGTTTCAGACAAATAGCTATCCAACATCTTCTTAAAGACCAGTGTTGGGGCATTCACAACTTCTGGAGGCAAGCTGTTCCACTGATTAATTGTTCTAACTGTCAGGAAATTTCTCCTCAGTTCTAAGTTGCTTCTCTCCTTGATTAGTTTCCACCCATTGCTTCTTGTTCTACCCTCAGGTGCCTTGGAGAATAGTTTGACTCCCTCTTCTTTGTGGCAACCCCTGAGATATTGGAACACTGCTATCATGTCTCCCCTAGTCCTTCTTTCTCTTAAGCTAGACATACCCAGTTCCTGCAACCGTTCATATGTTTTAGTCTCCAGTCCCCTAATCATCTTTGTTGCTCTTCTCTGCACTCTTTCTAGAGTCTCCACATCTTTTTTATATCATGGCGACCAGAACTGAATGCAGTATTCCAAGTGTGGCCTTACCAAGGCATTATAAAGTGGTATTAACACTTCACGTGATCTTGATTCTATCCCTCTGTTGATGCAGCCGAGGTCTGTGTTGGCTTTTTTGGCAGCTGCTGCACACTGCTGGCTCATATTTAAATGGTTGTCCACTAGGACTCCAAGATCCCTTTCACAGTTACTACTACTGAGCAAGGTATCACCTATACTGTACCTGTGCATTCCATTTTTGTTGCCTAAATGTAGAACCTTACTCTTTTCACCATTGAATTTCATTTTATTAGATAGTGCCCAATGTTCAAGTTTGTTAAGATCCTTCTGTGTCTTAAGCCTGTCTTCTGGAGTGTTGGCTATTCCTGCCAGCTTGGTGTCATCTGCAAATTTGATGAGTTCCCCATTTATTCCCTCATCCTGATCATTGATGAAGATCTGGAAGAGTACTGGGCCTAAAACAGAGCCTTGGGGTACTCCACTGCATATCTCCCTCCATGTAGATGCAGTTCCATTGAGGACTACACGTTGAGTGCGGTTGGTCAGCCAGTTACGAATCCATCTGGTGGTGATGCTGTCTAACCCACATTATTCTACTTTATCTAGTAGTAGGTTATGGTCTACCTTATCAAAAGCCTTACTGAAGTCCAAGTAAACTATATCGACAGCATTCCTCTGGTCCACTAATTTTGTCACATTATCAAAGAATGCAAAGAACTTCAAAAACTCCTTCCAGAAGAGGTAGGTGAACTATACCCCTATATCTGAAATTATGCATTCCGGCACCCCATGCAAATGGTATACATGTGTAATAAACAATTTAGCTAAAGATTTAGCTGAAGGGATCTTGGAACAAGGCACAAAATGAACTTGTTTAGAAAACAGGTCCATGACGACCCAGACCACGGTATTTCCTTGACTTTCCAGTAATTCGACAATGAAATCCATTGATATTTCCTTCCACGGGGATTCAGGATGGGCCACACCTTGAAGCAGACCATGGGGCTTTCCTGGTGGCCGCTTAGCGGCAGCACATATGGGGCAACTGGCCACATAGGACTCAATGTCTTTTTTCAAAGAAGGCCACCAAAATTGTCTTTGAACGAAATGCAGAGTTTTCACAAACCCAAAATGCCCTGCCATACGGGAATCATGAGTTCGTTGTAGCACAAAAGACTTCATGCTTGCAGGAACATACAATTTAGCACCTATCCAAGCCAGACCATCTTTCATGGCGCATTCATTTGAATGTTCCTTAAACCAGTCATCGGACTCAAGCCCTTCCTTGAGTTTGCAGGTGAGGTCTGTTTTGACCTCCAAATTAGAGTTGCTTTGGCTTCTGGTAACCATTGGGGCAGCAAGACTCTTCGCTGGGATGACTGGATGAACCACGCTTAGCTTCGAACTGTTGTATTGTGGGAGTCTGGATAATGCATCCGCATAAAGTTCTTTCCTCCAGGGATGTACTTCAGGGTGAAATTGAAGCGGTTGAAATGTTGCGCCCAACGCAGTTGTTTAAGAGTAATCATAGATATCAATATGTGACCCAACTCCCTCCCCCGGTAACCCCATCCCCCAGTCCAATCCGCACTCCCCATAGGTGTCATGTGGGTTGCATCTTCAAAAAGCATCATCAGGTTGGTATGCCGGACGGTTGGCCTTGGCGGCAATTCCACTATCAGCAGCATGCGCAGTAGATGGTGAGAAAAACACTCCCTTCTTCATTCCCTCCTGTGCTGAAAATCTCCCCTCCCAAATACCATGTCATTCCCCCCTCCCCATTTCAATGGCAGCCAAAAGCAAGCAGCAAAGCAGAGGCTGACAGCCAATTCCTGCAACCCTTCTTCATATATTTTAACCTCCAGGCTCCTAATCGTCTTTGTTGCTCTTTTCTGTACTCTTTCCAGAAACTTTTTTATAATATGGTGACCAAAATTGGATGCAGTATTCTAAGAAGGGTTGCAGGAATTGGGGGTGTTTATAAAGCAGAGCTAATACTTCACATAATCTTGATTTCAACCCTCTGTTAAAGCAAACTTGGTTTCTATCAACCGTGCATTACTGGCTCATATTTAAGTGATTGTCCACTAGGACTCCAATATCCCTCTCACAGTTACTGTCATTGAGATGGATTTCACAGATGTGTACCTGTACATTGGGCTTTCCTTGCCTAAATGTAAAAGGTTCGTTTTCTCTACCTCAGGGGTGTCAAATTCAAGGCCCGTGGGCAGTGGTAGGATTCAAATAATATAATAACTGGTTCTCTGCCCTAATGATCATCTGGGTAGGTGTGGCTCAGTGGTCATGTGACCGTGTGGGCGTGGCCAACTCAATGTCACTCACGTTGAAGGGTGCTTCACCTTAGCTGTTACAATGTAATCAGGGTTAACAGGAGAGGCAGTTTCTGTAAGCAGGGCAATAAAGATGAGGCTAGAACAACACCAGAATATTTCCTTCCTGCCTTCCTTACAGGATTAGCCTTGTAAAGTTTGGGGGGGGGGGGATATTTCTTCCAACAACCGGTTCTCCGAACTGCTTAGAACATTAACAACCAGTTCTCCCAAATAGGTGTGAACTGGCTGAATCCCACCATTGCCTGAGGGCCGTATTAGCCTCATGGGTGCTTAGATTTCTGAATGTGAAATTCGCTGCAGGAGGTCCTCACAATCAGAAATGGAGCCTGTTTTTGCTGGCAGAGCACTTGGGCAACCACATCCCCCTCCCCTCACCCCCTGCTGACACAAATGATATCGAGCTGGCCAGACCCACCCTGGCGTGACCCTCAATGAAACTGAGTTTGACACCCCTGCTCTACATTGAATTTCATTTGGTTAAATCAGCTTAGACCCAACATTTGAAACCACTCAGAGCAATTATTGGGTCCTTGATGATCTCGGAACTTGGTTATTTTCTTCCAGACATTTTATGACCCAACTAGGTAACATCATCACTGCCCTTGTTGATCTATGCCAAGGGTGTCAAACTTGCAGCATCAGGGTGGCGTCACATGACATATCAGGACTTTTCCCACCCTTCACTAAACTGGGTGTGGAAGTGGCCAGCACGTGACGCTTCCAGCCCATGGGCCGCAACTTTGACAGTCCTCTTCTATGCATCTCTTGATCCCTTCAAATGTCACAGCTTCCTTCAGTCATGGCTTCCTGAGTCTGTAGGTTGATTCCTTAGGTCTGTAATGGTGAACCTATGGCAGGCGCCAGGGGTGGGTTCCTGCCAGTACTAACCTCTTCTATAAAAGAGATTCCACAAATTGACCGTGCCATTTAGAAATGGTTCCAGCTCCCTCCCCCTGTCCGTCCGCACATCATCAAGATGAAGAGCGAGAGGAGGAATTCTGGGAGTTGAAGTCCACAAGTCTTAAAGCTGTCAAGTTTCAACACCACTTGGTGTTTTTTTTTTTCTAAAGGGTTAGAGGTGCAAGGGTCTTGTAACTTGACAGCTTTAAGACTTGCACACTTCAGAAAGGGGAAAAGTCAGATAATCAAAATTAATCAGGAAGACCACGTAACAGGAGAGGTCCAGAGCACCTTCAGAGGGGGTATTAAAACAATACCAGATTTTTTTTTCAAAGGTAGTTTCAAAAGGCAGGCTTCATTTATAAGTACAAAAACGAAGACGGAGGGGCGCCATCTTGGCTCATCCTTTCACAGGGAGAAGAACAAGGATTTCCATAAAGTTTTTTCCTTTTAAGAAAACAGCTCAGCAATCACCTCTTGCAGCTGTGATATCGATCTTTCTCACATAGTTAGTACAAGTGGCAAGTCAGCCTTTATTCTCTCTCCATTCTGATATTGAGAGAGAATGCTTTCCCCTTTCTAGTGTACTTCCGTACCTTGGAACTGTGAAGGAGAACTAACTTTTCACTTTTGGATTTGCCTGCCGCCTTGGACTGGCACAGCTGCGCGCTCCACTGATGCCATTCTCTTTGTAAAAGACTTATCATCCCTGAACTCAGATAAATGGGGCCCAAAAAACCACCAACGGGCAAGTCACTCTCGGCTCCTGCTTCTGCCACCTCCAGTCCAAGCATGCAGCAGACGAAAATTACTTCATTGTTACAACAAGAAGGGACTGGAGAGAGCTCAAAAGAACTATCTGTTAACCAAATGTTTCAGAAAATTATGAGGGGTCAAAATGAGTTGAAAAAAGAGGTGACAGATCTCAAAGATGAACTCAGAGGTGTATAACATCATATAACAGAAAATAAACAAAGAATTGGGCTGTTGGAGGAGTGGGCAGCTGGATTGGGGGAGGAGGTTAAGGCAGTCCGGAAGGGAAATTTAGAATTGGAAAATTTTATGGCAAAAATAGAACTTGAAAGAATGTCCTTTTTTCTCAGATTCCAGAACTTATCAGAGACAGAAAATGAAGATCTTAAGGATATTATGAGTACAATTTTAGCAGAATATATTAAGAGAAACAAAGAACTGTTGTGGTGGGATATGGATCTGGTTTACAGGATTAATTCAGCATATGCTAGAACACAAAATGTTCCAAGGGAGGTACATGTTAAATTTCTTAGGAGGACCACGAGGGATGAGGTGCTGGGGGCCCAAAGGGAGGGACCATTAAAATATAAAGATAAAGAAATTACCATTCTTAAGCAAATTCTGAAAAAAAATAAGGGGAAAAGGAGGAAGTATTCCTCCTTATCAAAGAAATTATACAATAAAGGTGTTTGTTTTAGATGGTTACTGCCAGAGAGAATGTTGTTTTTTTGGGAGGGAAATAGAATTAGAATTAATACAGTGGAGGAGGCAGAAGCTTTCATTAAAAAACATATTTCTCTCCTAGAGGATGAGGTGGTGAAAAAGGTAGTAATGTACAAGATATGAAGGAGGGAGAGGGGCTGTGGCTCCATCTGGGGACAGGGAGGAGGGAGCAATATCGAAAAGGCTCAGGTCACAAAAATAAATGTATTTGAAATATTATGGTAATTGTTGATATAGTAGAAAGTGACAAAGAAAGAGATGATTGAACACATGGCTGATATAATGTAAAACAAGATTCTGTTTATGCTTATCTTTTATACGTTATTTTTAACATTATAAAAATTGTGAGGTTTGGGGGGGATTTAAACTACCGGCACGGGAGCTGCCAAAATTTTCTATGTACCTTTTTACCCTTCCCCATAAATGCTTAAAAACCAATAAAATTATTATTTTTTAAATAAAGACTTGCACACTTCAATGCCAGAGTTCCTGAGCCAACTTGACTGGAGGAGGAATTCTGGGAGTTGAAGTCCACAAGCCTTAAAGCTGTCAAGTTTGAACACCCCTGGGGTTTTTTTCCCTAAAGGCTTAGGGGTGCAAGGGTCTTGTAACTTGACAGCTTTAAGACTTGCACACTTCAGTGCGAGAGTTCCTGAGCCAACATTTTGATTGCTAAGCAAGAGCAAGAGTTGTTAAGTGAATTTCACCACATTTTACAAGTTGGCCACGCCCACCCAATCACATGACTGTCAAGCCACTCCCACTCAGTCACATGGCTGGCAAGCCACTCCCACAAAGCAGGCCACACCTACAGAAGTGGTTCTAAAAAAATTTGAAACCCACCACTGACATGCGTGCAACAAGTGGAACCTGGAGCTGTATTTGCCAGCACGTGAGCTGTCAGCTCCAGCATGCATGCACACACTGGCCAGCTGATTTTCCGCCTTCAGGAGTGCTGGGGGAGGCCGTTTTTGCCCTCTCCAGGCTTCAGGAAAGCATCCGGAGCCTCGGGAGGGCGACAAACCTGCCCAATGGGCCAACTGGAAGTTCGGAAACAATCTGTTTCTGGCTTCCGGAAAGCCTCCAGAGGGCATGGGAAGGCTGTTTTTGCCCTCTCCAGGCTTAAGGAGCTTGGAGAGGGTGAAAACTCCTCCCCCCCCCCATGTGCATTGCATTATGGGTGTGGGTGCGCACATACAATTTTGGCACGCCTTTACAAAAAGCTTCACCATCACTGCTCTAGGTTGAGTGACATTCCTGAGATCCATCTCTGTGTATCTATTACTCATTCATGATCTTTTGCCAACCCAGAAACTGAATCCATTTGGGAAGCCGAGGACATATAGGGATGCAGCCCCTGAAATAAATCTACAATGACTTCCTGGATCTTTTCATCGCTGGATACCCTTTTTTGCTAGACCATAAATATTTAAGAGGAGCTGCTTAAGGCACAATTAAGAAGTCTAATTGCCTTTAAACGCAAAGGGCTGAGTCCTCCAAATGGCCTCCTCCTCAACATGAATCAAAGAGTTGTTTGAGGTGGAGCCAACGAAAGATAACATTATGCCCCAATCAGGAATAAATTTTACCTTTGATCCCAGCAAAGATACTTTAAGAGATGAACAATTCAGCAAAGTGAGCGGTCTTTAGTGCCAACTCTTCTCCCCATTCTAACGGGTGAGTAATATTGGTGTTTTTTTTTTTTTTTGCAATCCCTTAGTAATTATATCAGGAGGACATATTTATTACCAATTATTGATTTTATAATTACTGTGGCTGCTGTTCACATTACTTCACAATGAAAACCTTTTAATATACCATGTTCTTCACCCTTAGCTGGCAGAGGGAGAGAATGAAAGAAAGCAAGAGAGAGAGAGAGAGAGAGAGAGAGAGAGAGAGAGAGAGAGAGAGAGAGAGAGAGAGAGAGAGAGAGAGAGAGAGAGAGAGAGAGAGAGAGAGAGAACAATTTGCAGAATGGCCAAGAGTTAATTTTTTATCGGCATCCTGCCCACACCCTTCCTCACCCCTGTTCCTCTGGCCAAGGATCTAAGTCTGGGAGGAATGGGAGAGAGAGAAAATGAAGAAAATATTGCTAATAGCTCTTAAATCAAGACAAATGTTTGATATCTCAAGGTCATTCCTAGAAGATTATTAGGAGTCAACCCTCAACAAGGGAGACAGATATTTTCCCCCATTTAGTTGTAGAGTTATTTTACTGCTAACATCTCTATGACTGGAAAGTTATAGCTTGAAATCATCTCTTGGCTCCCCATGTATGGAGAGCCACCAGCAAACATGGGGACAATGTTGCTGGAAGAAGATATATCTCTTACAAGGTTGACTTCTTGTTGCCCTCATGCAGATGTCAGGGGCAAAAATATAAATCTGAGCACTCTATGATTGCTTCCTTCATTGCTGTTTCATTGCAGTTCAAGGCAGGACAATGCCTTAGTCTTCCTCACCAGGTAGGTCCTTGGAGAAATGATGAGGTATCAGAGACAGAAGAAAGAGTGGCTCCGATCTGGGGTTGGGGGTGAAACGAACCTTCTTGTGAAGTTAGAATGCACCCAATCCATCATAATCTGAACATTTTCCATGTCTTGTTCTAGACAAAGTGCTGTGACCCACCGGTGGCCAGTGGAGCTGGCAGCAGAGTCAGACAGTGCAGAGGTTGGGGAGGAACATGGGCCAGTCCTGGGGTTGAGGATCAAGGGCTCTGCATCGGAGGCAGAGAGGGAGCTAGACAGCAGCGAGGCAGAAGAGCAGCTGGCGCCTGTTTCCAGTGTGTGCATGCGCAGAGCTGCCAGAAGACAAGAACAACTAAGAAAGCAGGGCCAACATAAGAGTAAAGCCACACCTTGGAGGTAATTGGCCCTTTCCAGAGGAAACAAAAGAGGAACGAATGGGGAGTGGGCTTTTGCAGGAAACGATTTGTTCATCGGTCTGGAAAGTTCTGTATGGGATTATAAGAGACTTTGTGCCAAGTTGACTTTGGCCTGTGTTCGGATACTAGTTATCTGGCAGCACTCTAAACAAGATAAGGTACGCGTGGATAAACATTCCTCGGGAAGACTGTTTGTTAAAGCCTTGCTCACCGCGAAGGAAAGGAATTCACAGTCGTGTCAATAAAAGAGGTTTTGTCGGGACCAAGGCTTTGCTTCTTGCTGTCTAAGGAAGCCTGGGTCAGAACATGAGGTTGCAGACAGATCCAATGCAGTGGTGGGTTGCTTTTGCCTCCGCTACTGGTACGCTGCTTGTGGTGTGTTTGTGCATGCGCTGGACATGTGCTGGACACACTCCACCCCCCCTGTGACACCCAGCTGCTTGGCAGAGCTGTACGCTGTGCGTGCATGCACAATTGGCCCAGTTGCCTTAAAAACAATTATGGAACGCAGGCAAGTGGGTAGGTCAAACAAGCCACCATACCGTTACGGTGGCCGCTGCTCCCGACTACTACTGGTATGGCTACTGTATACCGGCCGGAACCCATCACTGATCCAATGTGCAATTTGAGAGTCAGCATTCCAAATATCATGTAGAATTAAATCATTGTCCAAGGCAAAGTTATCCTTAAAACTCCAATTTAATAAGACAGACATGTTGGCATTATGCTGTGAAATTTCAACTCTAATGTACATCCTGTGGGTTCACTCAGTTGAAAGTTCATGATCTTATCCCCACACCCCATAATTCATCACATGGTCCAATCCTCATCTTCCACGCTGGCATCTACACCCCTCTGCTTCCGGTCAGGTGTCGAGGTGCGGAGACAAAAGATGTCCTTGAGCTTCTATAAAAGAATGACAACAATACGTTCCACAATCCTACTCCTTTCTATTCCCCCCTCCCAACTACTACACTAATGAAACAGCATAAGAAATTAATAAAAAGTGTGGCAGGCCAAAGATCCTAAAAGGAACATAACTACAGGCCTGACATCCTTCTTGACTTGTGGTGCCTGATCAAAGAGCAAGTGGTAGCAACAGCCAAGAAGGACAATTGTGGGACAACTGGACACAATTGGACACATTTAGAGTAGGAGATCCTACTCATAGACACTCATGTCACAGTCACCTGTCAATTAGATTATTGCAATTGGTGCTCTTAGATCAGGCATGTCAAACACGTGGCCCACGGCTCGCATATGGCCCATGTAGGCCACATCCATCCTGGCCCTGCAAAGGCAAAAACAATTATGATTGGGTTTGACACCCCTGTCTTAGATGGTGCTGTCCTTGAAGACTACTTGAAAGTCTCAGCTGGTCCAAAGTAGCAACAGCAATTGCACATAGGCTTATATACCTCTTCACAGTGTCTTTACAGCTCTCTCTAAGCGGTTTACAGAATCAGCCTATTGCCCCCAACAATCCTCGCTTTACTGACCTGGGAATGACGGAAGGCCAAATCAACCTTGAACTGGTCAGGATCGAACTCCAGGCTGAGGGCAGAGTTAGCCTGCAATACTTCATTCTTACCACTATGTCACCATGGTTCTTTTAAAATTGTTGAAGTAGAGAAACGTTGTACTGGAACATTGTACTGGATATTGGGGAAACAAAACAACCACGTCATAAACACATGGCATAACATAGGAGAACAAACCCAACAGGGCTAGAGTCCATCTGCATTTAAAAGACAAATGCCACTCTTTTGAAGACCACAAACTCCACAGTTTGGACACAGAGGCCTACTGCAATACTGCATTCTAACCACTCTGCCACCAGAGCTCACTGGCGCAGCAATACAAATAATTATGACTGCTAATTATTCAGCAAATTTGATGTATCTACTTCACAAGCTGCATTGGTTTCTAATATGCTTCTGGATATTTAACAGTTTAACAGAGTTGGAAGGAACCTTGTAGGTCATCCAGTCCAACCCCACACCCAAGCAAGAGATCCTACACTATTTCTGACAGATGGCAGTCCAGTCTCTTCTTGAAATCTTCCAGTGATGAAGCTCCTACAACTTCTGTTCCATGGGTTAATAGTTCCATGGGCTGATTGTTCTCACTGTCAGAAAATTCCTCCTTATTTCCAGGTTGAATCTCTCTTTGGTCAGTTTCCATCCATGATTCCTTGCCTGGCCTTCAGGGGCTTTGGAGAATATCTTGATCCCCTCCTCTCTGTGGCAGCCCCTCAAATATTGGAAGACTGCTATTCTGTCTCCTCTGGTCCTTATCTTCACTAGACTAGCCATGCCCATTTCTTGCAACCATCCATCATTTATAATTATAATTCAAAAGAGACTGGCTAACCATCTGTCCAGAATGGAACTCCTACCATAAGCAGGGGGTTGGACTAGAAGACCTCCAAGGTCCCTCCCAAGCCTATTATTATGTGTTCTATGTTCAATATTTATTTATATTTAGCATTCTCAATCTCTCGATTGTTTTCCTTTGCATCCTCAACTGACTGTTGTAAACATATGTGTACCATATGTATTATTCTGAAAGTTAATTGTCTTCTTCCCCATATGTCAACTCAATCAAGTGTAGCTAAAATGTTTAAAATGGAAGAATCTACAGAAAATTCTCAGAAGCGTAATCCCTTCCAATGAATGCATTAAAAAAAAGAGAGAGAGAGAGAAGACGTTTTTATTATAAAAAAAGATCCTTAGTTAAGGTTTGGCAGAATCGGCATGAAATCCTCCCAGTTCAGCCCAGTTTGCCCAAACCAGAAGGGACAATTGTACTTGGTTCTGTGAACCGGTAGTAAAAAAAAAAAAGCTTCCAAAGATTGTGTGGCTCAGCTGGGGAACGAACTGGCAGGGAAAAAATGCTTTTAAAAGCTTTTTTAAAAGCTTCTGATGATCGTTCAGCTCACAGCTGAGCCACGCGACCGTCGGAAACTATTTTTAAAGCTTTTTAAAGCATTCCCCCCCCCAAAAAAATAATGCTTTAAAAAGCTAAGAAAATAGCTGAAAGTGAAAAAAAAAAAGTTGGCCACGCCCACCCAGTCACATGACACCTCCCACGAAGCCACGCCCACAGAACCGGTGTGGGGGAAATTAGACTCCACCATTGGACAGAATATTTCAATTTTGAAACATTTGTTTATTGTTAGACACGGGGTGTGACAAACTTTCTGGAAATGTTTCAAGCTCAACTCAGAAATGGGTCTGAGATTCTTCTAGAACAGGGGTGTCCAAACTTGGGAACTTTAAGACTTGTGGATTTCAACTCCCAGAATTCCCCAGGCTGGGGAATTCTGGGAGTTGAAGTCCACAAGTCTTAAAGTTCCCAAGTTTGGACACCCTTGTTCTAGACCAAGGGTATCAAACTCAAGGCTGGAGGGCCGTATCCGGGCCACAGGATGCTTAGATCTGGCCTGCTGGTTTGGCCTGGAAACTCAGGGATGGGGCGTGTGCTCCATTTTTGCTGGCAGGGGTCTGCAGGAGGCCATGGCAGATGAAAATGGGGCGATGGGTGGGCTGCATGCCCCCACCTGGGCTCAATTTTCACTGGCAGAGGGCTATCGAAGCAGACTAAAAACAAAACCACAGGAGAAAATGTTTCCTCTATTGCATTTGAGCCTGCAAGAAGGGACAGGAAAGGAGAAAGGGAAAGAGGAAAGACTAAAGAAGGGGAGATGGGAAGAGAGCAAGGAAGGAAAAATAAGGAAAGAGGGAGAAGGAAGAAGGAAGGAGAATGAAGAGGAAAGGAAAAAGAAGAGGAAGGGAGGGAGGGAGGGAGGGAGGGAGGGAGGGAGGGAGAAGGAAGGAAGGAAGGAAGGAAGGAAGGAAGGAAGGAAGGAAGGAAGGAAGGAAGGAAGGAAGGAAGGAAGGAAGGAAGGAATAATGAGTGAGGGAGGGTCTCAATGAAGTCCTGCCTTGGATGAACTGGTTTCATCCAAGAAGCTTCTTAATCCAAGAAACATCTACATCCAAGGTGGTGCAGTGGTTAGAGTGCAGTACTGCAGGCTACTTCAGCTGACTGTGAGCTGCAGTTCGGTAGTTAAAATCCCACGAGACTTAAGGTTGATTCCAGCCTTCCAACTTTCTGAGGTGGAGTAAAATGAGGACCCAGATTGTTGGGAGGGGGGCAAGATGCTGACTCTGTAAACCCCTTAGAGAGGGCTGTAAAAGCACTATGAAGCGGTATATAAGTCTAAGTGCTACTGCTATTGTTATTGTTCTTCTTTTCCTCCTTAATTCCTTCCTTGCCTCCCTCCCACCCACCCACCCTCTTTCTTTCTTTCTTTCTTTCTTTCTTTCTTTCTTTCTTTCTTTCTTTCTTTCTTTCTTTCTTTCTTTCTTTCTTTCTTTCTTTCTTTCTTTCCTTCCTTCCTTCCTTCCTTCCTTCCTTCCATTCATCCATCCATCCATGTATGCAGTGATTAGAATGCACAATGGTTAGAGTGCAGTACTGCAGGCTACTTCTGCTGGCTGCCGGCTGCCTGCAGTTTGGCAGTTAAAATCCCGACCAGGCTCAAGGTTGTCTCAGTCTTCCATCCTTCCGAGGTCAGTAAAATGAGGACCCAGATGGTTGGGGGGAGGGGGGGCAAGATGCTGACTCTGTAAACCACTTAGAGAGGGCTGTAAAAGCACTATGAAGCGGTATATAAGTCTAAGTGCCGTTGCTATTCACCACTATCCTGTGAGAGCTGAAGAAGCTTCTTGGATGAGAAGTGAAATGTCTTCAAAAGGGGAAAAAAAACAAGAGAGTCCAGTTGCCCCTTGAAAAACCAGCTGTATTCTGATTCTAGAGCAGCGATGGCAAAGCTTTTAGGCACCTAGTGCCCAAAGTGCGTGCATGCGCACAAACTGCAAGGTACAAATGCATGCATGCACGCCCCATGCATGCACCCTGTGTATGCGCACACACCGTGCCCAAACTGCAAGGTGCAGGCCCATGCACGCATGCCCCATGCATGCATGGACAACTTGCACATGCGTGGCAGAGACCCCTGAAAACTAGCTTGCTGGCAGGAGTTGCATACGCATGCATGGCAGAGATCCAAAACAGGCTGTGGTGATGGCGCACATGTCCCCAGAGAGGGCTCTGCATGCCACCAACTAAGCTCAGAGAGCACTTAGGACCTCCCTTATTGGAGGACTGCTATCATGTCACCTCAATCCTTCCCTTCATTGGTCTAGACATTATCTAGTTCCCTCAATTGTTTATCATATCATTTAATCTCTAGAACCCTTTATTGCTCTTCTCTGCACTCTTTCTAGAACAGTGTTTCTCAACCTTGGCTGTTCTAGATGTTGAGACATTGGAAAAAGTGCAAAGAAGAGCAACTAAGGGGATTAAAGGCCTGAAGGCTAAAACATATGAAGAACGGTTGCAGGATTTGGCTTTGGCTAGTCTAGAGAAAAGAAGGACTAGGGAGGACATGATAACAATCTTCCAGTATTTGAAACGCTGCCACAAAGAGGGGGGGGGGGTCAACTAATTTTCCAAAGCACCTGAAGGCAGGAAAAAGTAACAATGGATGGAAGCTAATGAAGGAGAGAAGCAACCTGGAATTAAGGAGAAACTTCCTAACAGTGAGGACAATTAACCAGTAGGACAGCTTGCCTTCAGAAGTTGTGGGTGCTTCATCCCTGGAGGTTTTTAAAGAAAAGATGGGCAGTCGCCTATCTGAAATGGTATAGGATCTCCTGGTTGAGCAGGGGGCTGGACTAGAAGACCTCCAAAGTCTCTTCCAACAAAACGTTTGGTGGAGATTCTCAGTCATTCACGTCATGGTTGTCCCAAAGCAGCTTTTTGCAGGAGGCAATTTGATTTTCTTAGTTTTTTTCTTTTTCTTTCGAAGACATTTTGCTTTTCACTCAAGAAGCTTCTTCATCCAAGGTGGCGCAATGGTTAGAGTGCAGTACTGCAGGTTACTTCAGCTGACTGCTAGCTGCAGTTCGGCAGTTCGATTCTCACCAGGCTCAAGGTTGACTCAGCCTTCCATCCTTCCGAGGTGGGTCAAATGAGGACCCAAATGGTTGGGGGCAAGAGGCTGACTCTGTAAATCGCTTAGAGAGGGCTGTAAAGTGGTATAAATGTCTCTTGCTCTTGCTATTCCCCACTATCCTGTCAGAGCTGAAGAAGCTTCTTGGATGTGAAGCGAAATGTCTTCAAAAGAAAAAAAAAACAAGGAAGTCCAGTTACCTCCTGAAAAAAAAAAAGACACAGCTCTATTATGATTCTAGAGTCTCATCATTATACAGCGTGGTTCGTAAATAAATGTTTGAATTAGCATAGATTCAGCATGAGGTCAGATTTGTTTGGGTGCATGCCTAGGCATAAACTGCCCCCTAAATACACAGCCTTCAAAAATGCTAAGCTAATTTTTATTGCGTAGTTCCAAGAACAATTCATTCAGAAAATCAGCTCGGCAACTGGGTTTTTTTTTAAAAAAAAAAATTTAAATGCCTTCCTTTGCAATATTTATGGTGCCATTTTTAGGCTTTCGTAGGAGATACACAAACCATAAAGCTAAACTAACAATTAACTCGGAGTGTTAAATCTTTGCATTGGGTTTGTGAAAAGCGAGATTAGGAGGGAATAATCAGCAAGCGGCTGGTTGCAGAAAGACCAGAGTTTTGAAGAAGGCCCTAAATTAAATGCCGAACACAACACTAATTGGAAAATGAGATTTCAATCAAAAGTCCATTTGACATTTCGCTTCTCCGGCCCACTCAACAATAACAATAACATTTAGCGGAGAAGGGTATGGCATTAGGGGACCAAAAACATGTTGATGGGCATTCAGAAATGCTCAGCAACAGATGCCGCGTATATTTAATTTTATTTGCCAACTCGATTAAACAAGAAAAGGGGAAAAAAAACTAATGGAAATGATCTGACATCTTATTTATTGGTCCAAACATTATGTCATCATCCTAAACCTCCAAATTGGAGAAAAGCCAAAGGTCTGCATTAAATCTCTCCCCCTCCCTCCCCCTCTCTCTCTCTGACACACACACAGAGAGAGACACATATAGAGACACATAAACACACATTCTGAATGTTATAACCCTGAATGAAGAATGTAATCATTACACTGACAATCAAAAGACTTTCTATAATGACTGAAACACATATTGACTGGGTTTTGGTGTTCTTTGGCTTTTATGGTGATTTTCACATTAGCAATGATGGCTCTTTTTTTTTCTTCTGCCTCTTCTTAAAAACCAACTTGAACATCAGGCATTTTCCTTTCCTTATAGAGTCCTCTAAATGGCATAAGGTGATCTTCAGCATGATATTCCTGGCCTGCGAAATCAAGAATGCTGCGTGAGAGTTTGAACACTCTGTCAAGTTTCCTTTCCTTTTATTTACTTTATTTTATTTAGTACTGATCTGTGGATTGTCTTCTTCACTGTTGACCACCGTGTCATTTTCCAGATTTTTATGGCATGGGTTGGTTAGAAGCTTTATAGATGCTTTTTATGTTGTTTGCCCCATTGCTTCCACAAGTATCCATGGTCTGTCTGTCTGTCTGTCTGTCTGTCTGTGTCCATCCATCTTTCTTTTTTTCTTTCTTTCTTTCTTTCTTTCCTTCCTTCCTTCCTTCCTTCCTTCCTTCCTTCTTTCTTTCTTTCTTTCTTTTGTTCTTTCTTTCTTTCTTTTCTTCCTTCTTTCTTTCCTTCTTTCTTTCTTTCTTTCTTTCTTTCCTTCCTTCCTTCCTTCTTTCTTTCTTTCTTTCTTTCTTTCCATCTCTCTAGGTACATCTATTTCTATCCCTCTTTTTATTTCTATCCATCCAACCCATCCATCCATCCATCCATCCATCCATCCATCCCACCCACCCACCCACCCACCCACCCACCCACCCACCCACCCACCCACCCACCCACCCACCTATCTATCTATCTATCTATCTATCTATCTATCTATCTATCTATCTATCTATCTATCTATCATTTAGCTAGTGATGATAGACAGACAGACAGACAGACAGACAGACAGACAGACCACTAACCAATTTATGTAGCCATCCAACTGACACATAGATGACTTCAGCAGGCTTACAACTTATATGAATTTAAAGGATCTATCATATAATATTAGCCATCAAAAAAAAATCTTACCATAACCCATCTCCCCATGGCAGCAACAATGCAGTCAGATTAGCAACTTGATTAGTATCATCTCCATTTGTAATCCCCAGGCCTACTGATGAAACCACATTTTTAGGGCCTTTTGGAAAAGGAGCAGGTTGGGAGACAACCATGTGTCACAGAGAAAGATGTTCCGTAAAGA
This sequence comes from Natrix natrix natrix, assembly GCA_029891615.1. Lineage (NCBI taxonomy): Eukaryota > Metazoa > Chordata > Lepidosauria > Squamata > Natricidae > Natrix > Natrix natrix. The sequence continues at coordinate 1,749,993 of JAKRSK010007079.1, read as the reverse complement.
AGGGGCCACCACCGAGAAGAGCCATTTTTGTGGTCCCACCAGATGACTATCCCTAGTTGATAGGACCTATAATGTACCCTGACTTCCTGTCCTGGGGGGCTGGATGAATGTAATAGGTGGTGGTTCTTCAAATCTATCTTCATCTTCTGATACTAGAGCTTCTTGTACATAGGGACTATCTTCTGAACTATCTCAGATGTTGACGTCCTTACTGTAGAGAATGTCAAAACACTCATTCCAACTTTTTCTGATCTTCTTTGAATTGGCTGCTATCTGCATATTGGCATCTTTTACCATATTAATGGTAAAGGCCTTTGAACTCTGGTGCTGGAGAAGACTCCTGTGAGTCCCTTGGACTGCAAGACAATCAAATTGGTCAATCCTAGAGGAGATCAACCCTGACTGTTCTTTAGAAGGCCAGATCCTGAAGAGTAAACTCAAATACTTTGGCCACCTAATGAGAAGGAAGGACTCCCTGGAGAAGAGCCTCATGCTGGGAAAGATGGAGGGCAAAAGAAGAAGGGGATGACAGAGAAGGATGTGGCTGGATGGAGTCACTGAAGTAGTAGGTATGAGCTTAAATGGACTCAGGAAGAAGGTAGAGGACAGGAGGGCCTGGAGGAACATTGTCTATGCGATCGTGATGGGTCGGACACGGGTTCACGACTAACAACAAAAACATATCACAATATGGGGGTACAATAACCATATTAATTTCAGGTTGGAACTTCTGAGTTCAGAGATCTGGAAGATCTTCCTTGTTTCTCAGCGTCTGCTTCTTGTTTCTTCTCACATCTCTCTCAAAGTCTTTGCTCAATTCTTTTGTGAGATCTTTGTCTTTCTTGACTTTGTCTTCTCTTTTCTTCTTGGCAACTTCCATCTGCCTCTGACCCAGTGACTTTTAAAATCTCAATTACCATTTAGCTGACCAGGGCGATGCACTCTCTTATGCCATTGCCAAGTTTTGTTTAATAACCAGCAAGATTCGACAGGACCTCTTAAGGAACAGTTTGAACCGATTAATCTTGCACCAGGATTAATAACAGCAATAACTTTTAACTCTCTCGTGTGTTTATATCTACAACAGCTACATTTGAAATGGTCTTTTCACTGAAGGCTTAACGCCAATAATCTCAGGCATCCAAGTGTTTGCCTGAACACTTGAGAAAATTATCTTAGTCTGGCTGAGGTCAATTTTATGTTTTAGTCCACTGTGTCTTATTTTCTCTGACCTTATATGATTTCCATGTTTTATGTTCTATAATGCCCATGAATACAGTGGCCCAAGTACTGATTGACTGGGGTTCAGTGATGGGAGCATATTGTACTGGTTGCCAAAATCTTGCCAATTTCCTATGAAATCCTCTGTGCCTTGACTTATTCATTGTTTGTTTGTATCCCACCTTTATTATTTTTACAAATAACTAAAGGTGGTTGTCAGGTAATGAGGATTTAATAGCTGCACGCTGATATAAGTTTGTAAACTGTAAGACATAAGCTGATGCAATGAGAATGAGCCAGTACTGCCACTTTAAGAAGCTGTCTATTTAAGGGAGACCATGAGAGGGTGTGTCTATCTCTCTCCTAGAGTATCTTTCTCATTGTCTATCTCATTTCTCTCCTTGTGTCCGTGGCTGAGTGGTAAGAGATTTATCTAACATATGTATGTATGTATATATGTATATATAAACCACTATTAATTGTCTAAAGGCTTTGTGTGTTGTGTTTTGCTCCTGGGTTTAACTCATAATAATAGTCACACTGTCAAAATTCTGACAGTGGTGACTATAACTAACATACCTTCCTCCTCCTATTTTCCCCACAAGAACAACACTGTGAGGTAGGTTGGGTTGAGAGGGAAGGACTGGCTCAAAGTCACCCAACTGACTTTCATGCCTAAGGTGGGACTAGAACTCACAATCTTCTGGTAATTGGCCCAAAGTCACCCAGCTGTCAGGATTCCGAGTAATACAATACAATAGTGCTGAACAAAAGGGACTTACAACTGTCCTCACACTTATTCCACAGCACTCAAATTCCTCAAAGAATAGATTTATTGGACAGATCCTATTGGCACGAGCTGGTGAAAACCGACTCTAAATGTTCCTGCGGTTTTCACCTAATTAAAAGTAACAGTTCTTTCACTTTCTCCAAAGAGTCAGTCACATGATCCAATAAGGATACAGTCCAGTTGCTAGATAACTGCAGTCCCTTGGTTCTGGACACCTGGTGGGAACGTCCTTGGTTCTCAAGAGAAAGTATTTTATTTTAGCTACAGAACCCCAGCTATCTCTACTCCCCACCTCTTTCCCACAGTTCCAGTTGTGGCAGCATTGAAGCCCAGAAATGGCCACTGCCAAGCCAGCTTCAGGGTTGACGGCAGCCAGCTTTTATGCCCCAGGAGGGACTAGAGCTTACAGTCTCCTGGTGATTAGCCCAAGGTCACCCAGCTGGCTTTCTTGGCAAAGGCAAAACTTGAACTCCCAGTCTCCC
>JAKRSK010007079.1:1717500-1742500 GCA_029891615.1 Natrix natrix natrix | reverse complement strand
GAAGAGGCAACACTGTCTGAAGATGTCTCCATGGTCATGTGGCTGGCATGACTAAATGCCAAAGGCGCATGGAACACTGTTCCCTTCCCACCAAGATGGTCCCTATTTTTCTACTTGCATTTTTACGTGCTTTTGAACTGCTAGATTGGCAGAAGCTGGGACAAGTAACGGGAGCTCATTCAGTTACGCGGCGCTAGGGATTCAAACCGCTGAACTGCCAACCTTTCTGATTGACAAGTTCAGCATCTTAGCTGCTGAACCACCGCTCTCCTTTATATTTAAAACAATATATAAGCCTAGAAAACTACACATGTCAGAATTTTAAAAACAACAAAAACCTGGCACCAAGTCAAACTTCCAGTGTGCAGTCATCTAATTAACAGAGGGATACAATGAAGATCAAGTGAGGTACTAATGGCGCTGTACAAAGGCTTAGTAAGACCACACTTAGAATCCTGCATCCAGTTTTGGTCACTGCACTATTAAAAATCAATCAATCAACTTTTATTTATAACCCGCACCCTTTCCTAAACAGGACTCGGGGCGGTGTACAGTCATAATTAAAAACCAAATACATATCAAAATAGCATACATATACATAAACATAGACATAGACGGAGGAGGTAGAAAATATACTGTACCATATTTAGTTAAAATAAAAATAAGATTAAAATTCCCTTAAAAATTCCACGATAAGATGTTTGCCAGGAGGTGAAAGATGGAGCTATAAATCGGCTAAGCCAGCTAATTGGAACAGGTGGGTCTTAAGCTTCTGTCGGAAGGAGTGGAGGTCGTTAATAGTTCTAATATCGGAGGGGAGGTCATTCCAGAGGGTTGGGCCCATCACAGAGAAGGCTCTACTCCTAGGCGCCACCCGTTGGCACAGCTTGGCGGATGGCGCCTGGAGGAGTCCCTCCCTGTGAGAGCGGATAGGTCGTAGAGATGTGTGAGGTGAGATGCGATCCCGCAGGTAACTAGGTCCCATGCCATGGAGCGCTTTAAAGATAGTAACCAACACCTTAAAAAGATGTTGAGACTCTAGAAAGAGTGCAGAGAAGAGAAACCAGCATAATTAGGTGACTGGAGCCTAAAATATACGATGAATGGTTGCAGGAACTGGGCCTGGCTAGTCTAGTGAAGAGAAGGACCAGGGGAGACATGATAGCAACCTTCCAATATTTGAGGGGCTGCCACAGAAAGGAGGGGGTCAAGTTATTTTCCAAAGCACTTGAAGGCCAGATGAGGAATAATGGATGGAAACTGATCAAGGAGAGGTTCAACTTGGAAAGAAGGAGAAATTTTCTGACAGTGTAAACAATTGATTCATGGAACAGAAGTTGCCTCCAGAAGTTGTGAGAGCTTCCACTGGAATCTTTCAAGAAGAGACTGGGCTGCCATCTGTCAAAATTGGTGTAAAGACTGCTTGGGTGGGAGGTTGGACTAGATGACCTACAAGGTCCCTTCCAACTCTGTTAATCTGTTAAAAAAACGTATTTTTATTCTATTCAAGACAAGGTTAAAGTGCAAAACTCCAACCACCACCCCCCAAAAAAAACCCACAGAAAAGAACCCCTACAAAACAATCAAAACATTAAAAAGTTGTGTCAAAAAATAAAAACAACACACACACAGACAAACATAATATCCCCTCCAGTTGATTATTGATTAATTTATTACTACAGTATTAGTACAACCTGTTTCCCCTCTTGTGGAACAGGCCCTACCCAAAAAATTTTAAAGTATTAAATCTATAACTATTGGAGTCTTCTTGACCTATCCTGTAGGAATTGTGGCTGTTGTTGTTAGTAATCCACACAAACAATAGAGTGATACTTTTCAACAGAGGAGCTATTTATTGAAACAAGAGATGGAATTCATGCTGATTTATTACAAATCAGCAAGGTTTGATTTGATTAGAAATCAGAAGATCCAAGGCTGTTGTCTGTTCTTGCTTTAAGGCAGGGGTGTCCAAACTTGGGAACTTTAAGACTTGTGGACTTCAACTCCCAGAATTCCCCAGCCAGCATGGCTGGCTGGGGAATTCTAGGAGTTGAAGTCCACAAGTCTTAAAGTTCCCAAGTTTGGACACCCCTGCTTTAAGGGGAAGCCATGCTACTCCATACCCGAGAAAGATCATTTTGTGGCAAATATAGACACACAGAGATATAGTATTTCCTCCCCATTCATCGGTAGAGCTGTTCCATTTCTGTCATTCATTCTCTGCTCTCTTTTCTCCCCCAAAGATTGCTCCCATGCTATTCTGATCACAGTTTGCTCTCTCTAATGACTGCTTTGTCTGCCTCGGTGTTGTTAACAACAAATGTAGCCATTTGAACAGAAGCTCAGCTTGAAGCACAGTGGCTTGGGAACTGGTTCTGGCAGCAGGAGTCCTCTTTTGTCCCTGCCTAAGGACTTTGAAGATCAAAACTGATGGGGGAAAAATGTTTAGGAGAGCATCTTTTGGGGTGCACAGTTTCAGATAACTTTACTCCACCGACCAACGACAGACAGAAGCTTGGATACTCACAAACGAGGAATTCCCTGGGGTTACTCACCCAGATGTTGCACTGTCAAGGAGATTTGATAGTTTTAACAGATTAACAGAGTTGGAAGGGATCTTGTAGGTCATCTAGTCCAGCCCCCTGCCCAAACAGGAGACCCTACACCAGGGGTGTCCAAACCTTTTGCAAGGAGGGCCAGATTTGGTGAGGTGAAAATGTGTGGGGCCGATCATTCAGCCTGACATTCTTTGAACCTTTAACATTAAATGCGAATTAACTACCGTATTTTTCAGAGTATAAGACGCACCAAGATTTTGAAGAGGCAAATTAAAAAAAAGTTTTTGCACTCTCCCAAAAATGGCCCATTTTTCACGAAAATGGGCCTATTTTTTAAAGGGCATGAATAGCCTTTAAGAGGCTTCTAGAGTGCTCCTGGGGGCTGGGGGAGGCAAAGTTTATGCCCTCCACAGCCCCCAGGAGCACTCTGAAAACCTCCTAAAGGCTATGCACAGCCATTTTGGTGAAGGGGGCAGAGTTTTGGGAGGCAAAAAATGCTGTATTCAGTGTATAAGATGCACCCAGATTTTTAGCCTCTTTTTTGAGGGGAAAAGGATGCATCTTTATACTTTGAAAAATACGGTATTTTATGAAAGACCAAACAAATAACTCCGGTGGGGAGAAGAGGCTGCGGGCTGCTTGCAATTTGAAAAAGGGCCACATTTGGCCCCCGGGCCGCACATTGGACATGCTTGCCCTACACCATTTCTGAAATGCCAAAGGTGTTTGCACAAAATTTGGCAGGACTGCATTAAACTTGCTGGATTGAAGCTTTGTAATGCATCCTTGAACAATACTTGATTTTTGTCCCTTCTTTGTTCAATATTTGTGGCATTCAGGGTGGATATAGGACATAATGCTAGTTCAAAACAAGCTTGGAGAGAGCAAACCACTGCCAAAATCTAAAACTTGAGCTACAAATATTTTCTATTATTTCATAATGCTATTTTGTTTCCACTTGAGAAGCATTGTCGCATCTGCATGTCCAAAGGTGCTTTTTCGGGAGACAACTGGACTTTCTTGTCTTTTTCTTTGAAGACATTTCACTTCTCATTCAAGAAGCTTCCTCAGCTCTGATTAGATGGTTGGGAATGGATGGATTTATATTTCTTGCAGACAGCTGGTCATTTGCATCCTTTTTGCGGGTCATTGAGGACACTTGAAAGTTTCTCTGTGTCCTCAGGGTCAACTGAGTAGTGCAAATGGTTCCTGTACTCTTAATTTTTTTTCCTGCAAATCCAATGATATTCCCACATCATTCAAAGGGTGTTTATCTCAAATTGCATAGCGAAAAGTCTCTATAGATTCTCAGTCATCCAAATCATGGTTGCCCCAAAAGGGCTTTTTCAGGAGGCAACCGGACTTCCTGGTTTTTCTTTGAAGATGTTTTGCTTCTCATCCAAGAAGCTTCTTCAGGCCTTCTTCTTCCCATGTTCTTCAATGACCCTCAAAAAGGATGCAAATGACCAGCTTTTCTGCAAGGAATATAAATCCTTCCATTCACTCAGAGTTGAAGAAGCTTCTTGGATGAGAAGTGAAGCATCTTCAAAAGAAAAAAAACCCAAGAAAGTCCAGTTGCCTCCTGAAAAAAGCACCTTTGGGACAACTGTCACCTGGATGAGTGAGAATCTATACAGACTGTCACGTCTGCAGTTTCAGTCCCATTCCTGCTGCTAAGGTTGATGAAGAGCACTTCAGATGCGGTTTGGTTCTCATGTTTATTTTGTGGGCTTAACAACTTTTGTATTTGTTCAGTAAATGTTTAGCAGGGCATCAGAAATTGTCTGCTGTTCAGTATTTGCTTGTATCATTAAAACATTCCTCAATGCCACTTCCAGAGGTGTATTAGACTCAGAGAGAGTGACCAGCTCAGTCACCCCTGGAACTTCTGTGGCTGAGAGCAGATTAGGACCTGGCCTTTGCTACTCCTATCTACCACCTTCACCCCTAGCCCACATTGGCGCTTGGAGTAAGAGGAAGGGACTGGCACAAAGTCAATGAAGGAGCTTCTGTGGTTGAAGAGAACTAAAACATTTGTCACCCTGCTTTTTGCAGACATCCTTCAATGGGAATTTGTGTTGGATGTAGAGAATATAGAATGACAGACTTGGAAAGGACCTTGGAGGTCTTCTAGTCCAACCTGCTGCTCAAGCAGGAGACCCTTTACCATTTCCGACCAGTGGCTGTCCAGTCTCTTCTTAAAAGCATCCAGGGATGGAGCACCCATCACTTCTAAAGGCAAGAACTTCCACTGGTTAATTGCTCTCGATGACTGGAAATTTCTTCTTCATTCTAGGTTGGATCTTTCTTTGATGTGTTCATATCTGTTACTTCTCATATGTCAGAGAAGTGTGTGTGTGTGTGTGTGCGCGACGCGCGCGCATCATCATTCCAGCCATTGTCTATCCACTGCAGCATGAAGGCCTCTTCTACATGTTTCCGACCAAAACTCAGTCCTGAGTTTTCTTTTGCCAATTGGCCCCCGTCATATTTGCTGATGTCGTCAATCCATTTTGTTTTAGGTCTCTTCGGTGGATACTTTTGATTAAGTGGGATCAATTCTATGATGGCCTTGGTCCACCTGCCCCCCCCCCTCTCTCTCCCTCCCCCCTCCCTCCCAGTCTCCCTCTCCCTCTCCTGATAGATAGATGGATGGATAGATAGATAGATAGATAGATAGATAGATAGATAGATAGATAGATAGATAGATAGATGATAGATAGATAGATAGATAGATAGATAGATAGATAGATAGATAGATAGATACAGTAGATAGGTATAGGTATAGATAGAGGAGAGAGAGAGATGATTAGATAGATAGATAATAGATAGATAGATAGATAGATGATAGATAGATAGATAGATAGATAGATAGATAGATAGATAGATAGAGAGAGAGAAAGAAAGTAAGATAGATAGATAGATAGATAGATAGATAGATAGATAGATAGAAAAATAGATAGATAGATAGATAGATAGATAGATAGATAGATAGATAGATAGATAGATAGATAGATAGATAGATGATAGATAGATAGATAGATAGATAGATAGAAAGATAGATAGATAGATAGATAGATAGATAGATAGATAGATAGATAGATAGATAGATAGATGGATAGATAGGATAGGATAGATAGATAGGATAGATAGATAGATAGATAGATAGGATAGATAGATAGATAGGATAGATAGATAGATAGATAGATAGATAGATGATAGATAGATGATAGATAGATAGATAGATAGATAGATAGATAGATAGATAGATAGGTAGATAGATGGATAGATAGATAGATGATAGATAGATAGATAGATTAGAGATAAAGGTAAAGATAAAGATGGGAATAGGGATAGAGATAGATAGAGATAGAGATATCAGATATACTGTAATTCATACCATCCAAAAAGACCTGGTTTATTTTTTCTGGTGGTCTTCCATCCAGATGTTTCCTAAGGGAAATTTATTTATTTATTTATTTATTATTAGCACTTATATACCGCCCCCTCTCCCGAAAGGGACTCGGGGCGGTGTACAGTCCATATTAAAAAACACCAAATAAAATACATGTATGCATAGGAGGAGGATAAAATAGACCAAAACTGTACAGCTAATAAATAAACAATATAAAATTTAAAATATCATACAATTTATACACTATCCCTCTAAAAGCCAGTAAAAAGTGTATGCCAGGGGGGGTAGACGTTGTAAATTATGCCAAACCAGCCAGTCGGAACAGGTGTGTCTTCAGTTTCTGTCGGAAGGAGCGGAGGTCAGTAGTAGTTCTAATGTCGGGGGGGAGGTCATTCCAGAGGGTTGGGCCCATCACAGAGAAGGATCTACTCCTAGGTGTCGCCCGCTGGCATTGCCTAGCGGACGGCACCAGGAGAAGGCCCTCCCTGTGTGAGCGGATAGGTCGCAGGGACGTGTGTGGTAGGATGCGATCCTGCAGATAACTAGGTCCTCCGCCATGGAGCGCTTTAAAGATGGTGATCAATACCTTGAAACGCACCCGAAAGGCTACAGGTAGCCAGTGCAGCTCGCGCAGGAGAGGTGTTACGTGGGAGTAACGGGTACTTCCCATAATAACCCGCGCGGCTGCGTTCTGAACTAGCTGCAGTCTCCGGACGCGTCCCAAGGGAAGCCCCATGTAGAGGGCGTTGCAGTAGTCCAGGCGAGACGTCACCAGCGCATGAGTGACCGTGCGCAAGGCACTCCGGTCCAGTAGGGGGCGCAATTGGCGCACCAGGCGAACCTGGTGGAATGCCCCCCTTGCCACGGCTGCCACATGGTCCTCCATTGACAGCCGGGCATCAAGGAGGACACCCAAATTGCGCGCCCGCTCCACAGGGGACAACTGTTCGCCCCCTATGGCCAGCGATGGAGTCAGCTGGCTGAACCGAGGTGCCGGCAACCACAGCCACTCGGTCTTGGAGGGGTTGAGTTTGAGTCTGTTGTCCCCCATCCAGACCCCGACGGCCTCCAAACACCGGGACATCACTTCGACAGCCTCGTTGGGATGGTTTGGGGTTGAAATATACAGCTGAGTATCATCAGCGTAGAGATGGTACTCAACCCCAAAACCACGGATGATCTCACCCAGCGGCTTCACATATGCGTTGAACAGGAGAGGCGAGAGGACCGACCCCTGTGGCACCCCACAAGTGAGTGGCCTCAGGGATGACCTCTGTCCCCCTGTCAACACACATTGCTTCCGGTCGGAGAGGTAGGAGCCGAACCACCGCAAAACGGTGCCTCCGACTCCCATCCCCTCCAACCGGCGCAATAGGATACCATGGTCGATGGTATCAAAAGCCGCCGAGAGGTCTAATAGGACCAGGATAGAGGAGCAACCCCTATCTCTGGCCCTCCAGAGATCATCGACCAACGCGAAATGAGGCTGAGCTTTTCGAATTGGCACTTTGAATCCCTAGTGCCGTGTAACGGAGTGAGCCCCCGTTACTTGTCCCAGCTTCTGCCAACCTAGCAGTTCGAAAGCATGTAAAAATGCAAGTAGAAAAATAGGAACCACCTTTGATGGGAAGGGAACAACGTTCTGTGCATCTTCGGCATTTAGTCATGCTGGCCACATGACCACGGAGACGTCTTCGGACAGCGCTGGCTCTTCGGCTTTGAAACGGAGATGAGCACCGCCCCCTAAAGCCAGGAATGACTAGCACACATGTGCGAGGGGAATCTTTACCTTTACATTTGTGTCACTGTCTCTGACTCCATTTGGACAAAAAGGTTTATGGCGGAAGCCAGATTTTCTTAATGGCCATATAACTCACTTAACTGGAGTGATGTGCTTAACAAACAGGGCAAAAAAAAAAGGTTCTAAAGCAGGCACGTGTCACCTCCTTGCTTATCCATGGAAATTCGAACCCCAGTCTTGGTCATAAGTCAAGAACTATTTGCAGAATTGGCACACCTGGACTCTATGTTCAAATATTCGACCGTTTCATCATGATCGGGGTGATTTTGTACCCAATAAATCCAAATTCCTGACCAGGGCTGCCTTAAAACTTTGATTTGTCCTTCTTTACTGCTCAGGTGGGAAGCCTGCTCTGAATATAATGTCAATTAATGGGTCCTTGTTTCCCTTCTGCTTATTCATCTCGACACAATGACCTTAGTACATTCAGTCCTTTCATTTCTGGAAATCCTGCCAGTTCTCAGGTTTGCCTTTTATCTTTGAATCTTAGAGGAAATTGCTCTCTTGGCCTCAGCTACTCCCTGGTTATTTCTTTGGCAGGATCTCTATGCCCTACCTCTATTTTTTAATCTCTATTTCTATTTCTCTATCATATCTCCCTCTCTCTCCCTCTCCCTCCCTCCATCTCTCTCTTTCCTAGAAGGTCCTTTCCATCCCTATTGTTCTATGTTTGGTGTTCTATGTTCTTTACACTTCCTAAATTTCATTGCTTGGACATTTAAATGAGCAATCAAAGATGCATCTGTGCATTGTTTGGGTGATAACTTCTTCTAGAAAAGCCATTTCTTCCCCCTATAAAGCTGCAGATGGAAATAAGGGCATTTGAAATGTGATGGCAACCTAAGCAACTAAAAAAAGGGGGGTGGGGGGAGAGAAAGCCCAGCTGCCCACGTCCTTGGGTGATAGATAAGGCTCTAAGTCATTTACCCAGCTGTTTATGACTTGTCTCTAAGTTCTGATGACTTCCCAGCAGCTGTGCGTCAACAAATTCCCATCAAGGGCCAACAATTGTCCTGCTAAATAATAAGAATGGCTAATGACACCAATTAAGAGCTGTAAATGCCATTTACACTTTTTTGTTATCCCCCCCCCCCAAGTCAATACGGGTTGCGGACGGCAGAAGCGGAGCGGGGGGGGGGGGGAGATGATTTCGACAGGAGCCGTTTTGTGGGGACATTTTAATTGAAATATGACACAATATAATAAAAAAGAGATTACGAAGCAATTGCCTTGCTGATTGGGTCAGCTGGGGAATACTCTCAGATGCACCAAGAGATAAATTGCACTTTGGAAGGGGGGGGGGAAGGGCAGGCGGACAGGCTGACATCAATTGCATGGGAATTGATGGGAGTGGACGATGGCGTAGATTGGAGATGTGATAATGTCCAGAATGCAAAATTATTTCAGCTGCTTTCTTCTAAACTTAGTCCAAACTGCAGAACTGGGGAGAGATGTTGAAACTTTAGAAAGAGTGCAGAGAAGAGCAACAAAGATGATGAGGGGACTAGAGCAGAGTCGGTTTCGCAGAAGTGTATTGAGCGTTCACCCCCGGTACACAGGCTCGCTTTGTGAGTGTGTGGGCCTTCTGTGCATGTGCATAGCCTTCCACGCATGCGCTTTGCTTGTGCGTGTGGCTTGCATGCATGCACAAGGCTTAGAAATTGTGGCTGCACCACCCCCAGGTCACCACTACCAGTTCTCTCAAAGTGGTCCGAACCGGCTGAATACTACCCCAGGACTGGAGGCCAAAATCTACAAAGAATGGTTGGAATCAGGTGTTAATATTCCGGCATTTGTCTACTCTAGTGAAAAGAAGGACCAGGGGTGAAATCCAGCAGGTTCTGACAAGTTCTAAAGAACCAGTGGCAGAAATTTTGAGTAGTTCAGAGAACCAGCAAATACCACCTCTGGCTGGCCCCAGAGTGGGGTGGAAATGGAGATTTTGCAGTACCCTTTCCCTAGGAGTTGGGAGGGAATGGGGATTTTGCAGTATCCTTCCCCTGCCATGCCCACCAAGCCATGCACACCAAGTCACACCACACGCAGGCTTGCTTTGTGAGTGTGCATGCTTTCTGCACACGTGTGTGGCCTTCCACGCATGTGCTTTGCTTGTGCGAGTGGCTTGCACACATGAGTGTGGCTTAGAAGGAATGGCTAACTAGGACAGCATAGAACTGGGGTGGGTGGATGGGCTCACCTGCAGATCGCCACAACCAGTTCACTCGAACCGGTCTGAACCGGCTGAATACTACCTCTGGACTGGAGGCCAAAACCTACAAAGAATAATTGCAGGAATCAGGTGTCAGCGTTCCAACGTTTGTGTAGTCTAGTGAAAAGAACGACCGGGGCGACATGATAGCAGTGTTTCAATATTTGAGGGGCTTCCACAAAGAAAAGGAAGTCAAGATATTCTCCAAAGCACCTGAAGGCAGAACAAGATGTGGTGGAAACTAATCAAGGAGAGAAGCAACTTAGAACAAAATTTCCTGACAGTTATAACAATTAATTAGGGGAACAACCTCCCTCCAGAAGTAATGGATGCTCCATCACTGGAGGTTCTTAAGAAGAGATTGGACAACCATTTGTCTGAAATAGTTTTGGTTCTCCGTCTTGAGCAGTGGGTTGCACTAGAAGACCTCCAAGGTCCCTTTCAAATCTGTTATTCTGAAATGGATTCTCCCAAAGGGTAACCAAACCCATGGGCAGAAGGGAAAGGGAGAATGGATTTCCACAATGTCACCCAGTACAGAATAGCATCCTCAGCTGTTTCTCAAAGATAGGACTCACTGTCATAACATGGCAATATCTCCAGAAGGTCCATGGGAGGCAAAAAAATGTGCCATGCATGCCCACCTCTTTTGTGCACTCAGGCAATTCTAGTGAAGCATAGGGCACGCATAACCGTCACAGGCACCAACTTGCTTGGTTGGATAACACCTGCTATGGATGCCACCAAGTAGTGCTGAAAATGTCTCAATGACAGTGTCCTTCAAATGTTTTGGAGGAGTCAACTACAAAACACTCTAATCTCTCCCACATCCCTCTTGCCATCCATTCACCCATCCATTGATCCATCCATCCAGGCATGGTGGCATAGTGGTTAGAATGCAGTATTACAGGCTAATTCAGCTCACTGTCAGGAGTTCGATCCTCCCTGGCTGAAAGTTGACTCAACCTTCCCACCTTCCAAGATCAGTAAAATGAGGACCTTTGTTTGCGGCCATATGCTGAACTCTGTAAACCACTTAGAGTTTTCTGTAAAGCACTATGAAGTAGTATGTAAGTCTAAGTGCTATTGCTATCCATTGATCCTTTCTTCTAAGGGGTGTCAAACTCATGGCATCACAGTGTCATCATGTGACGTATCACAACTTTTCCCCCTTTGCTAAACTGGGGGTGGGCATGGCCAGGAGCTTGTGGCCTGCAGGCCATGAGTTTGACACCCCTGCTCTAAGTCATAGAGAGACTCTCAAGCATTTGTCCTTGTTCTAGAAGTTAAGACAAATGATAACAATGTACACATATGTATTGTTTTGATAAGAGGAAATTTGGTATAAATTCTAAATGATGATCATGAAAGGAAGTTTAGAAACTCTGTTATGTATGAAAGCTTATAATATATATAATGTATTTGTGTTACAACCCCTGGTATGCCCAAATATGGGAGGGAGCTCACTACTTCCCCTTTCTGTCCTTCGGCTCACAACAAAAGAACATCCAGGCAGAAAACCATATTTTTTATTTTTAATGTTGCCTTTGCTATGTTTGTGTTGTATTTGTGCTGATAAATAAAGGGAGACTAGTATAGATCTATTTCAAGCTATTTAGTTCTCATCAGCTAGCCATACCCTTACTGGGATTCGAACCTGGGCTGTATTACATATTAGGCAGATGTATTAGCCACTAAGCCATAGGCTCTCCTCCTTATCAGCTGAGCCAGGGAAATAGGTATGTATTTGTGTTACAACCCCTGGTATGCCCAAATATTTATTATATGCCCTTCATTTATTTATCAGCACAAATACAACACACACACACACACACACACACACACACACACACACACACACATAAAGAAACTTATAATCAATGCAGAAAGTGGTATGTGAAAATTTGTCCAAAGTTCTTTTACAAAGAAAGGTGTTTTGAAAACAAAATTTACTTTCATTCTATTGAATGAAAATGGAGAGAAGAGAAAGGTAAATAAATAAAACAGAATTTCTGTATTACACAAAAGAGAAAAAATGTCCCTCCCCCCCCCCCCCCCCAAAAATGGAGTGGAAAATAAAATTATTCTAGCTTTGAATGGACTGTAGGACATTAATCGATAGTGAAAATATCCACTTTTCAGAGTCGTAGGTTTTATGTTATTTCAGCTAGCTAATTTCCCCCTTTTTTTCTCCCATCTTTTCTTCCTGTCTTTAAAACACATCTCTTGAGCTGTAAACCAGACTTCTAAACTGTGAGCAATCATGTGTGTGTCAGCAGAGTTGAGATCTATAAATGGAATAAGTGTTAAATAAACAAACTTTGAAGCACGTTGATGGAATTCTGTATGCTTTACCCAATTCCCATCACTTCCTCCCTTCACGCTGAGGACTAAGTGACAAATTACTTTGAAAGCCAATTAATAAGCCTGTTTTTGTCAGGCATCTTTTTGAAGGGGGTGAGTGGCAGTGGAAATGGATGGTGCAAAGACCCCCCGCCCATTGGAATGGCTAAACAAAGAATGAGGGAATGAAAAAAGAAAGAAAAGAAAGAAAAAAGATGACAGCTTCTTTAGATTCCCAGCATTGGGAAATGGATCTAGGTAACAACTTTTCAAGAAAGAGCAAAATTAAAGGTTCCTTCCTAAAATATTTCTCAAATGGTAAGGTTTGATGCGACAGAAGTGAGAAAACGTAAGGTAGATGCATATTTTTGGACTTCCAGTTTGGTTTTGCTTTAAATTAAATTTTGTTTTTCTTCTGAGTCCACCTGCTTCTTTCTTCTGTCTTCACTCCTACCCCCACTTTTAAAGAAATCTCCTTAATACAGCACGGAAAGGCTAAGTAAAATACTTGTTGAGATGCAGTACAGAATCAAAGAATCATAGGTCTGGAAAGGCCCAAATGGGTTGAACCGGTAGCAGCCGCGGTGGGAGGCTCCACTCACCTATGTGCAGAAGCTTCTGCACACGTGCAGAAGTGTCGCATGCGCGTGGGAGCGCGCCCGAACCGGTAGTAAAAAAAATTGGCAATCCACCTCTGCCTTGGAGGTCTTCTAGTCCAACACCCGGCTCAAGGCAGGAGAGTCTATATCACTGATGGCAAATCTTTTTGTCCTCACATCTGAAATACCCACAATGCAATGCACCCCACCCCCTTGTGCATGCGTCCACAACCCCCCATGCTCTCTCCTCCCCCATGCTCCATTTTGGGCCTAGCAGACCTCCCTGAAGCTTCCTGGGACCAAAAACAGGGCACGGGAGGCTAAAACAGTATGTGTGAGCAACAGCAAGGAGCCTGGGCGTGGCTTAGCTCAACTGTTCTGTCCTAAAGCTCCGAGTCTGTGCTGAGCTCTAAAACTAGTCTGCTGCTCTGAACTGAAGCTGTTCTCTCCTCTGCTTGTGTTTGCTTGTTTTTGCTACCACGTTGGAAAACCTGTTTGGGTATTGTATATTTAATTCATTCTCTCAAACTCTGTTTTCATTTGTTGGATATCAAGTTCTTTGTTTCCCTTCTGTAAAGCCTCTATCCCCCCTCTCGCCTCCGCCACCCCACCCTCCACAAGGTCCAGTCTCTGTGAATTCTTATAAATTTGAACTTGATTTTCTTTAATTTCATCTTTCATTTCCCTTAGCTGTTTCTTGATTTCCTCCTGGCCCTGTAAAATTTGTTGAAGCATTTGTTGAAGGTCCATCTCTGTAGTCTTAGGTTGCATCAGTTCTGTTATCTTTGACTGTGTGGCTGGACTGGATGTTGCAGATGTTGGAGCAGAAGTGGCAAAGCCAGGTTTTCCAGGAGGTGGTCTTTTTGGAGACATGGTTTAAAAAGCAAAGAGATCAGTCAGTGTAGAAACTGGGCAGCTGGAGAAGTAGAGCAGGCAGGCGAGTCCAGAAGGCAGAGGATCCAAACAGGTGGGAGTTTCTTTAGTCACTCTAGCAATAGATAAAAGTTTTTTTCTCCAAAGAGTTCAGAAAATCACAATCCACAAGAGATTCCTCTGGGCGACTCGGAGACAAAGACCGGAAGCCTGAATTTTAAAGGTGGAGTCAGGTTTCACAGTTCATGAAGACAACGGAAGTGTGCCATCTTGCCCTGCCAGCTTTGGGCTCAGAGGCATAAAAAAAAAATTTTAAAAGTTCAAAAAGTTCTCAGATCATCAATAAGTTCTGGATCTAAGTCCCATGAAAAGCACCTTTGCTGGGGTGAGGCATCGTTAGTTGGCTCTCCCCCCTCTTCCTTCCCCTGGGGGCGAGAGCAAAATTTTAACAAGCTGCTTGTCCAAGGGGGGGGAATCCCCCTCCCCTCTAGCCGCTCCTCAAAGAGTGAATCCGAAAGGTTAACTTTTAAAATTACTGAAAAGTCTATCCATTCAAAAGTAAGGGGATGAAGAGAGGAAGCATCTCACCGCACCGCCGCTGCTTCCTTCAGTTTTGCATTCTCCGATCGGCATGGGGCGAGACGCAGGCGCGTCCTCCAAAACTGCTCCCCGGTGCCTGGAGCAAAGCGGAAAAGCCCCCACCAGCCGCCGCCGGTGCCAGAGCCTTCCGCGAGCCGCTCCTTCAGCAGGGCGCCTCTTCGGGGCGTCCTGTGCCCCCCCCCGAAGACGGGGGAAGCCCACCGAAGAGCGGGAGCGGGCAAAGTCCTTGCCCGTCGCCGTAGCCGCCGGAACCGGAAGTCCTGTATATTTAATTCATATGTTATATATAAGTAGAAATTAATGAACCCTGCTGAATCAGTTACCTGTGTGTGCTTCCTGGATGTGATTGCTGCTGCAAACTCTGATAAGTAATACCCATTTTCCTTAGCCATTTATCCCATGAAGGGTCCTTGGTGCTCTCTGATGTCATCCCTCGGGCTGCCATTCAGGGGGGAGCCACACCTGCCTGGTCATTCTTACACGTTGCCAATGCTGCCACTGCCACTAACGCCAATGGGGCCACTGCCGAAGCCCCTCCCCTCCTCTCGCTGATGTCCGCGGAGCCTGTAGCTTCCCTCACAACTCTGCAGGTGCACTTCCTGGACAACAGCTGCACTTCAGAGCCTACTCTGAAGTAACACTTCTACTTGGGTGCAACTGCCTACTCTGAAGTAACTCTTCTACTCAGGTGCAACTGCCTACTCTGAAGTAACTCTTCTACTCAGGTGCAACTGCCTACTCTGTAGTAACTCTTCTACTCAGATGCAACTGCCTAATATGATTGGTGCTGGTGTCATCTGGGTGGAGTTGTGGGCAGAACTGTGCGGGGTAATGGTATATATATGGGTGATGGTGTTAACTTGGTTAGAACTGACTTGGATTTGCTTACCTTTGTATCATCGTCATTTAGTGCTGGTTATCACGTAGTTTATTAGATAGAGATAAAGTTTTTCACCAAACAAACTGACTCTTTGTTTGTTTTCAATGTGAACACCGGAATGTGACATCTGAGCTTTGTTGTTTTCTTGCAGACGTTTCATTACCCAAACTAGGTAACATCATCAGTGCTAGTGAAGTGTGCAGTTTGCTGTCAGTTTACATTCTAGTGGCTTGCACTGTCAGTGGGGATGGTCTTAGTGATACTTTGGTTGGGCTGTTATCTCCACACATCGTCCTTAGCGAAGCACGCAAAACAACATCCGCATTTCCTGTGTCAGATGAGGAGAGCACATCTTCCTCCTTCTGTCCTGGCCACTTTTTAGAGAGCCACGATTGAGAGCATTTTCACAAACTGCATCCTTGTTTGGTTTGGTGGCAGCAGTGCCTCAGATAGAGAGTCCGTACAGTATCTCACTACCAGTGACGTGCGGTGAGGTTTATGGCTGGTGAGGCTGGTGACGTCATCAGCGCGCTCCGCGGTCCCCTTCAGGTTGACTCAGGAAGGCAGGGAATGGGACGACGTGTGCAGGAGGGAGGCTGAGGCTAGAGGAGCCTCCTGCACACGTGGTCCCATTCCCGGACCACGTGTACAGAAGGCTCCTCAGCACCTTTTCCCTTTTCCCTTTTTTTAAATTTCATGATGAGAGCGGTGAGGCTCTGCCTCCCCTGCCTCCCCTGACCACACGTCCCTGCTCACTACCCTAATCCAGCCTAGTATGGCTTGACTGATGAAATGAAATTTAAACTAGAGTTCAGCGGTTCAAATCCCTAACTCCACATAATGGAGTGAGCTCCCTTTCCTTGTCCCAGCCAACCTTGCAGTTCAAAAGCATGTAAAAAATGCAAGTAGAAAAAAAGAAACCACCTTTGGTGGGAAGGTAACAGCGTTCCGTGCACCTTCGACGTTTAGCCATGCCGGCCACATGACCACAGAGACATCTTCGGACAGCGCTGGCTCTTCGGCTTTGAAACGGAGATGAGCACCTCCCCCTAGTGTTGGGAAACGACTAGCACATATATGCTATATATTAAGGGGTGGAGCTATGGATGTTCCCAGGGGGCCAAAACAAACTCGACCAATAGAAAACAATATTTGTAGCTCAGGGTTGAACTGTGAATTCCTTGATGCTTTCTAAGCTTGGTTGTTTTCTTGCCGATATTTCATTACCCAGATAGGTAAGATCCTCAGTACTAGAAGGGATTGGGGATTGCCAATTAGAGGAGAAAGAGAGGAGGAGGAGAGTGGAATCCTCAACACTCTTTGAACTTAGTTATTTTCTTGCAGAAGTTTCATTCCCCAACTGGGTAACTCCATACTCATATTCAGGCACTGCATCCTTATTTCAAATACTACCCCTATTAGGAATTCCTGCAAGATACAACCAGTGGTGGATTTCACATTTTGTTACCACTGGTTTCCCACGCACAAGCCTGTGCACATCCTCCCCGCTTCATGGGCACATGTGTGCCTTCCATGCATGTGCCTAGTCTTGTGCACATGTGTTTGCATGTGTGCCTTCCACACATGCACCCAGCCTCAAAAATGTGCCTAAATAGGATGGCATAGAGCCAGGGTGGGTGGCGATTTCTGGGCAAACCAGTCCAAACCAGCTGAATGCCACCTCTGGATGCAACTCATGAGAGAATAGCTGTCATTTTGCTCATCTTTTTTTCTTATAGGAACTCTTGCCAGCTAGATGCCCACCTCACGTTTATCAATTTTCACATAAGGGAAATACATAGTCCCAAGTAAGTCTAGGAGGTTTTCTGGCTTGCTTTGATTTTGAGGAAGTTCTCAAGGACTTTTGGAAGACCCCAAAGCTTTCCTGAGCTGCTCGCCTCTCTACAGATTGTGCTGACACTCTTGAAAGATTTGCAAGAGATTGATGAGGCAAGAGTAGCTGTGCAAAAACCACGCCTTGACATTTCCATAATATATTGGGTACCATCCCTATCCAATGGAAGACAAAGGCAAATATTCCCTTGATCGGTAAAGGACTGATCTACCCCCTCATTGTTGATTTAGAGGAGCGATGATTCCACTTCTTAATTATAATTTCTCCTGAATTGCTTGTACACTAAAGATGAGCCCATTGACCTGTGGTTTCAAGGCTCACCACTTGTGGCTTTTATGAAATTGGTCTTACATTAGCTTCACTTTCAAGGCCTCTGGTGCAGAGGCTAATTTTACTGGTAGGTTACACACTGCCGTTAGTAGTTGTGTAATTTCATACTTGATTTCTTTCAGAACTCTTGAGTAAATAGACACCATCTGGCCTCTATTGCTTCCTATTGTTTCGTTTATCATGCTGTTGTGTAACCTCCCCTGTTGGTACATCCCATTTGTGAGTCTTCATTTGATTTATCCCTTGCAAAAAGGCGGTTGGGAAGAGACCGGGCGGGCAGAGAGGTGGCACAATAGAAAACATTACAAACAAATGTTTGATCCAGATTACATCGAACAGCATCCAGTTTTAGTCACCACGATGTAACAAAAGATGTTGAGGCTCTAGAAAGAGCGCAGAGAAAAGTAACAAAGGTGATTAGGGGAGTGGAAGCTAAAACAGATAAAGAACAGTTGCAGGCTATGTCTAGTTTAATGGAAAGAAGGACTAGGGATTACATGATAGCAGACTTCCAAAATCTTAGGATAATGAAAGAAGGGTGTGTGTGTGAACCTATTCTCCAAATCACCAAAAGACAAGATAAGTAGCAACAGATGGAAACTAATCAAGAAGAGAAGATACCTAGAAAGAAAGAGAAATTTCCTAATGGTGAGAACAATCAACCAGTGGAATGGGTTGTCTCCAGAAGTTGTGGGTGATCCATCGCTGGAGATTTTGAAGAGGAAACTAGACAACCAATTGTCTGGAATGGTATAGAGCTTTCTGCATGACCAGGGGGTAAGACTAGAAGACCTCTAAGGTCCCTTCCATCCCTGTTATTCTAGGAAGCACTTGGCAATTGCCACCTTAATGAGCTAGATAGTTTGGATGCTTGGAGATCTGGTGGTTATGGCAAGAATGACATGAACCTCAACACTGCACTGAAGGTAGCTCTGGCTAGTGACAAGGAAAGGAGATTGGCCAATGGTTTTCTTCATCTCCATTTCCAATTTCTCCAGGAGAAAAGGGATTGGAAAAGAGCTTTGGCTCTGAACCAGCATGACTCAGTGGGCACAAGAGTCTGGGATGGCTGTTTGATCAATAATAGTAAGACACTAAGGGAATCTCCTCTCCCTAAGGCATCAGGCAGTTCTAACAATGAGAAAGAAAGAAAGAAAGAAAGAAAGAAAGAAAGAAAGAAAGAAAGAAAGAAAGAAAGAAAGAAAGAAAGAAAGAAAATCAATAGGTTTTCTCAAGAGGACTAAAATGTACTGAACTGGGAGCTCTCTATTTCTTGTTTTGCGCCATTGATTGTGGATGGGTGTTTATTATTATTATTATTATCTCTTTTATTCATTAAACATGAAACACAGTCAACTGAACATTTACAAATGTATCACAAATACCATTGAATGGCACTGATGGTTGATACCAGTTGCTGACAGCATCCATTATTATATTATTTTCCTTGCTTCTGGCAAATTTTCCTTGCCCCAGACCTGGATTTAGAAGCTCCTTTGATACTGGCAGCTTCAGGGGATCCAAATTGTCCTGTATCTACTTAGGTCCCGGCAAAGACCACCTACTATATCCAGCAACTTCTACACAATTGGTCTGTCACTTGGCTGCTGTACATTGTCACGTGAAGAGAAGGAGGAGGAGGAAGAAAAAGAAAAAGAAGAGGAGACAGAGAAAGAGGAGGAGGAGGAGGAGGAGGAGGAGGAGGAGGAGGAGGAGGAGGAGGAGGAGGAGGAGGAGGAGGAGGAGGAGAGTCCTGGCCCATAGAATCACCAAGAGTTGGACACAGCTGAAGGGATAACTTCTTCATCAACCTCATCAAAGTGAAGAAGTTGATGATTTCCAAATATTTGGAGGCAAATAAATCTACATAGAACCCTGGTGAGACCAAACAGAGACAATATGGACTATTTTGCTTCCAGAGGATTCACAATAACTACGATGTAGCCAGAAAGTCCAACTGGTGCCTAATTCTCATCTCAAAATCTGTGGGGACACAAGGAAATTCGACTAATTATGTTTTCAGTAGAAGATGGCTAGGAAGACCTTCCATTTCTTCTTTGCACGTTGAATGCTACAGTCCTCTGTGAACTATAGCCTTCCTCACTGATCTGCCTTTCTTGCAGCATCTCCTTGCATTGGTGGTGTAACTACACATCTGTCCTCACACTAATTGGAGCAGATAAAAGGTTATTCTCCTACTCATTTTATAAAAATTTACTCCACCCTTCTGGCATTATGACAGCTATTTAAGAACATTTGCATTACAGAAAGTGGAAAATGCCATAGCTTTGTTTGACTGTCCTTTATTTTCAGGGGATAAATGGAAATTAATATCATCTCTGCCTCCATTACAAATTCCTGTCTTTGAGTTTAATTTATAGGCTTCCTTTGAGTCGGTTCTTTGCTTAATTTGACTGATTTCTAACATTCGGACTTCTGTCACACCTGTTCCTCTTTAGTAAAGGAGAAGAAGAGATTTCAAACAATGCAAAACTAAAAATAATTTATGCCCCTGTTTTTGAAAGCTGCCAAAATCCAGGGGAATGGATGTTAGTCACTTACTTGGGTCTGTCTTGAATGCTGTGTTTAATGGGGGGGGGGGTGCAAGGAGAAATGAGACAAATACCATTTAGCGAAAATGTGTTCATTCACAAAAGGAACAAGCAGAGAAAATTAAAATATATGATCACTTCTTGGCTTCCTTTGTTATTTTCTTCAGAAGTAAAAATGGCTGCCAGGTTTTTTTTCTGCTTTTGTTTTGATTTTTCTCTGGTACAGTGAATGGGGGATGATTATATTATTGAGATTTTCAGAATAATGGAGTTGGAAGGGACCTCGGAGGTCTTCTAGTCCAGCCCTCTGCTCAGACAATAAACCCTATATGGATTTTCCCCTTAATTCTAGGTTGCTTCTCTCCTTGATTGGTTTCCATCCATTGCTTCTGATCCTACCATCTGGTGCTTTGGAAAATTGGGTGATTCCCCCATCCTTGTGTTTGTTGTTGTTGTTAGTCAAGAAGTTGTGTCTGACCCATTGCGGCCCCATAGACAACATTCCTCCAGGCCTTCCTGTCTTCTACCATCCCCTGGAATCCATTTAAGCTCACGCCTACTGCTTCGGTGACTCCATCCAGCCACCTCATTCTCTGCCTTCCCTTTCTTCTTCCCCTCCTCCATCGTTCCCAGCATTAGGCTCTTCTCCAGGGAGTCCTTCCTTCTCATTAGGTGGCCAAAATATTTGAGTTTCCTCTTCATGGTCTGGTACTCTAAAGAGCACTCAGGGTTGATCTCCTCTAGGATTGACCAGTTGGATGGCCTTGCAGTCCAAGGGACTTGCATGAGTCTTCTCCAGCACCAGAGTTCAAAGGTCTCAATTAGCTCCTCAAATATTGGAAGATTGCTATCATGTCGCCCTTAGTCGTTGCATTCATTTTCCAAACCAATCCTGAAATTAATAGAAGCCTATATCTCCTGCATTTTGCAGGGCACATCTGTAGTCGAAAAAGGATAGATAATGTGGACAAAAAAATGTGTATTAACTACAGATCTGAAAAGAATGCAAATGATCAGTTAAAATAATGCCAATGGCCAGCTGTTTGCAAGGAATATAAATCCTTCCATTCCCCAACATCCAGTCAAAACTGAAGAAGCTTTTTGGATGCGAAGCAAAAAGTCTTCAAAGAAAAATCAGAAAGTCCAGTTGCAATAAGCACCTTTGGGGCACAGGTATGAAAAATAATGTTTTATATGGGTAATCCTTGATTTGCAATCACAACTGAACCCAAAATTTCCATTGCTAAGCAAGATGATTGTTGAGTTTTGCCCCATTTTATGTCCTTTTTTGGGCACAGTTGTTAAGTGAATCCCTGCAGTTGTTAAGTGAGTAACATGGTTGTTAAGTGAACCTCACTTCCCCATTGACTTTGATTGTCAACCATTGCAAAATGGAATCATGTGGCCCGGGACACTGCCACCGTCATAAATGTGAGTCAATTGCCAAGCATCTGAATTTTGATCATGTGGCCAGGGGAATGTTGCCATGGTCATAAGTGTGAGAAAGTCATGTCACTTTTTTCAGTGATGTTGTAACCTTGATCACTAAACAAATTGTTTTAAGTCAAGGAGTAGCTGTATTTGACAAAATGCTTGAGAATATATATATATATTTAATTTGCAACTATGGGTATAAAATCTTTACTGTAGGGAGAACTAGCATGAAATTTAGCATGAATTTTATTATAGTGTTTTTTTTAACTGCTGGACATTCAGCGGCTAGGCGTTGTATTGTGTGTATATGTCCCTAAAATAGAATTGATTTTAAACCTAAATTATAAGGGATACTTAAAGATATTTCTGAAATATACGAGATAACATGGACTGAAGGATAAAAAAACAGATATTAAAATAATGGAAATTGTTTAGAATCAATCCCTTGGAGGAGTGATGAATTCTCTTTCGCTAGTTGTGTCCAAGAAGATGCTAACCAATCGTATTTTCTACTTTTTAGTTATTTATGCAATTTATACACTGTCTCCATCTGTTCAGGGAATCTCTTAAAGCACTGATAATAACACACAGCAGATACGTTTTCATACAGACTGCCCTACTGAGTAGGAAATTGGACTCAATGGTCTGCTTGGGGAATTGTGGGAGATGAAGTCCACATATCTTAAAATTGCTGAGGTTGAGGAATGCTGGCCTTCCGTTTCTCTTCTATGTTGTAAACTTAGGGTGGGACATGCCAGAGAAAATTAAAACATGGAATTGAATCTGGAGTCTAAAACATACTGCAAACGATTGAGGGAAGTATCTTTGTCTTGTCTAACAAAGAGAAGGACTAGAGGTGATGTGACAGTTGTCTTCCTGTCCTTGAGAGGCTGGCACAGAAGAGGTCAAACAATTCTCCAAAGGAGAAGAAGGCAGGACCAGAAGCGACGGAGGGAAATTAATCAAGGAGAGAACCTTAGAACTAAAGAGAATTTTCAGAATAACAGAGTTGGAAGGGACCTTGGGGGTCTTCTAGTCCAACCCTTTTCTCAGGCAGGAAACCTTATACTATCTCAGACAAGCGGTTATCCAATCTCTTAAAAACTTCCAGTGTTAGAACATTTATGACTTCTGGAGGAAAGTTGCTCCACTGATTGTTCTCAATGTAAGGAAAGTTCTCCTTAGTTCCAGGTTGCGTCTCTCCTTGATTAGTTTCCAAGCATTGCTTCTAGTCTGGCCTTCAGGTGCGTTGAAGAATAGGTTGAGACATTCTTCTTTGTGGCAGCCCTTAAAATTTTGGAACACTGCTATCATGTTGCCCCTGGTCCTTCTCTTCACTAGACTATGCAATTCCCATGACCCTTCTTCATATGTTTTAGCTTTCAGCCCCTTAATTATCTTTGTTGCTCTTCTCTTTCTAGAGTCTCCACATCTTTTCCATATTGAGATGACCAAAAAAGAGGTAGTATTCCAAGTGTGGTCTTACCAAAGTATTATAAAGTGGTACAAACACTACATTTTAGGTTTCCTGACAGTAGAACCATGAATCAATGACTTGTCTTCAGAAGTTGTGAGTACTCCAACACTGGAGTGGTTTTTTTTTTAAGAAGAAGAGATTGGGCAACCATTTGTCTGGAATGATATAAGGCAGTGATGGTGAACCTTTTTGTAAAGGTGTGCCAAAATTGTGCGTGCATGCATATCGTGCAAGCATGCATAGCCATGCCCACAATTCAATGCACACTGCCCACCTATGCATGTACATGCAACCCTGCCCCCACGTATGTGCACATCACCCCCCCCCATGTGAGGGGGAGGTTTTTTAAAAAATATATTTATTATTATTTTTACATTTAAAAACAATGCAATACCACGGAGTCGGAGTGACCATACATTCACATTATATACAGCTAGTTTCAACCATTAACAGTTAAACTACTTGATACATTGTCTATCCTTCTGTCCAATCACAATATATACATTTGTTCCAGTCTTGTCATCTTGTCTTATACCAATCATAAAATCTATTCCATACCTCAAAATATTCTGATTCCCCTTTATTTTTAAGTTCAAGAGTGAGCCTATCTGCTTCTGCACAGGCCAATACTTTTCTGATTGTATCAAGCTCTGATGGTGTATTTTCTTTTTTCCAATACTGTGCATAGGTTATGTGCGCTGCAGTTAGCATATGTATAATTAGATAAAGTGTATCTTTCTTAAACCCCTCCGGTATTATGCCTAGGAGAAAAGTTTCTGGTTTAAACATAATTTGTTCTCCCACCATTTGTTCTAACCATGATTGAATCGTTTTCCAATATTTTTTTTGCCTCATTGCACGTCCACCACTTATGATAGAAAGTGCCTGGTGTGTTTTTACACTTCCAACAGTTTGGGGCCAAATTTTTGAACATTTTGGAAAGCCGTGCTGGGGGGAGATGCCATCTGTAGAACATCTTATAAAGATTTGCTTTATACGCCGTAGCCAATGTTAATTTCTGATTAAGTATCCAAAGTTTTTCCCACTTAGCCAATTCCACATTGTAACCGAATTTTTTTGCCCAGGCGACCATGGTTTCTTTGACATGTTCCTGTGAGGGGGAGTTTTTGCCCTCCCCAGTCTCCAGAGGCTTTCCTGAAGCCTAGGGAGGGTGAAAAGATGCCTCCCAGGCATTCTGGAAGGCCAAAAATCAGCTGGCTGGCATGCCTGTGTGTGCCAGAGCTGATGACTTGCATGCTGGCAAATATGGCTCCATGTGCCACCTGTGCCATAGTTTCGCCATCACAGGTATGTCCTGGTCAAGGAGGGGGCTGAACTAGAAGACTCCAAGGTCCTTTCCAATCGTATTGTTCTATCTTCTATCTGTACTCCAGAGGTGGGTTGCTCCTGCTTCGGCCTAGATCGGGAGAACCAGTAGTAGGAGTGGCGGAAGCTTCACAGGCACCTCCGAACCGGTAGTAAAAAAATTGGCAACCCAACACTGGTGTACTTCCTTGGTGGGAAAATGACTAGCTTACAGTGTATGACAAGCAGATAGATACCATCTCTCCTTCAGGAGTGGAGGGAGGGGGAAATCCACCTTACCATGTTTGAAACCATGTGGACTATCCAGAACTCAACGCTTCTCTTTTCAAAGCAAAAAATGAAAGTATAAAGTAAAGTCCACGGGGTCAAGTTGCATCGTGCAGTTAAATAATTCTTCCTTGAAACACTAGGAAAAAAAATCTTTCTGATTATTTATTTATTTTGTATTTATTTAGATTGCCAAACACGTATGAGATAACAGGTGTAAGTAGGAACATGGGCATGGACACCGGAAATGGGTATGAATAAATGGGGATAGGAGGAAAGAGACGGTAGGCACGCTGGTGCACTTATGCACGCCCCCCTTACAGACCTCTTAGGAAAGGGGTGAGGTCCATGCTATTTTTAGGTTAAAGTTTTGGGGGTTTGGGGAAGAAACCACAGAGTCAGGTAGAGCATTCCAGGCACTGACCACCCTGTTGCTGAAGTCATATTTTCTGCAATCGAGTTTGGAGCGGTTTACCTTGAG